>VYZS01025659.1:5782-16665 GCA_013400695.1 Neodrepanis coruscans
CCAAAACAACAAAGAAGAAAACAAGCCAAACACAGCCTGTATTGCTGTAAAAGAGATGTAACCAATTAGAGTCTGTAGAAGTGTGCTCATAAGTTTAATAACCAATAAAATGAGCTTTGCATGCATATTCATAAAGCTGGATTATAAACTGGAGTGTACACTGAAAATAAATGAAGCTTGTTTATCAATCATATTGATTTGTGCAAGTTTCCCTCGCCGCTGCAGTGAATTTATATGATGACTTCATAACGTGTCTAATATTCACACTACAAGGTGGGTGTTCTGATTCTCATGAAGAGATACTGTAGTGATGTAGGTTTTATATATGGGTATGGGTTTGTATATGGATATGTATATGAATATTGGTTTATTTTGTTACTGATTTCAAATCAATCAAATTGAACTAAGGCACTGCTAAATGTTCAGCTTAGTGGGAGCATCATTTATAAATGAAAAAATGTGGAGCTTGTCTGCAAGCATTACATTCTTGATTCTGTCCTTACATCTTTTAGGGGGTGGTCTCTGTCTTTCAAAAACAAAAAAAAACCCAATGAAATAAAAATATTTAGGGAAGGAAATATATGAAGAAAATTAACATGTTGTGTACGACAGTTAACAATCTAAAATAACTTCTATGATTTTGAGATGTTTAAATTGCACTATTTAAAAAGTTTGAAAAAATTTAAAGTACAAAGTTGTGACATAAAAATGTAACAGTTTTGGAGCATCAAGACACTGATCCACCTAATGTCATACCTACATCTCAGCCTATGCATGATTCTGCAGAGGAATGTCTTCAAATAATTGTAATCAACAATTGCAGTCATCAGGGATCTTTTTTCCCCAAATTGCCTCACAGTTTTTAGATGATGTGTATATGTTCTTCTGTATCTCTCATCCTTCTTAAAATCCTGATAAACTCATAATAGAATGATAACCAGTGGGAATGAAAATATGATACACTAAAAATAAACAGGAATCAAGAGCTTAATTTTTCCTTTTATCAGTTGTAACAAGTTGGTTTTGATTTTCACTGAACAGTTTAACTATACTTAGCTCCTTGTGGTTCATTCCACTCATAAAGCCAAAGTCTTAACATGATAATATTCCTGGAAGCAGAAAAGAGTTTGATCATCCTTCTTTGACATCATCTGTCAAAGAGTCATCAGCTTCAAGAGTAGTGACAAAACAGTTGTGCTTACAAGTTTCAGCGTGGACACCAGAGAAGTTCCCTGAAAAAGTGGAAACAGGCTCCCTCATCCCCATGGTCAACAGATGAATGCTGTAGCTGCGTCTGCTGCTGAGCCCTCCCCACTAGGAGCAGCACTCCAAGTGTTGTTGGCTTTCCCATGCACTCAGAGCCATGTCTTGGCAGGATGAAAGGAAGGGCACAGGCTTTGTCAGCTCTTAGAGAGCTTATGTCACCATCTCAGTAGGAATTAAGGAACTTTACCAGTTACAAAATCAATTGTCTACATATTTCAGTCATTGACAGAGTCAGATGACAGCTGAGCAGAGTTTTCAGGGATCTATATTTGGACTGGAGTCCAGAGAGGCAGTTTGGTAGGATGTCAGCATGACAAATGTGACAAGCTAATACAAATGCTCACCCTCTCTTCAGAAAGATAGTTAATGGGACTTGGAATTAAGGAGAGTGCAAATGTGAGATTTATTCCATGCTGTCTGGTCATCTGACTCTCATACTGGTCCCAGAGGAGAATTCAGGTGCTCTGTTCTTCACCAAATTTTTTGCAGATGCCATCCTTTCCTTGACACTGTCTTCCCCCTTCCTATTCCCCTCCCTGAGCCAACAGACACTTTAAATATACAAGTAGAGCTGAAACATTCATTTGGATTCCTGATGCCTGGCACCACAGTTATTATATCCCCAGACTGACAGTTCCTGCTGATTGGTGCCACTCAATTCAGAAAGCAATATTGCTTTGATACATCAACCTGGCAACTGCCTGCAGGAAGCTATTCTAGTCCTTCTCCTGAATTTCACTTTAAGAAATACACCTTTTTCAACAGAATTTTTCAGGGAAAGCAGGGTAGAACATTTAAGAGAGGGGATGGGAAACTCAGTGTGCCCCCCATAGCCTTAAACAAGAGAACTTCTTTTTCTTATTGAGGAGGTAGTAACTCCACAAGAGAAAAAGACCCTAGGAAGAACCTTTACTCCAGCATTTTACACACTTGAAAAATCCAAGTCTTATTCAGAGAAAAAGGAAAGGGTTTTTAAACATTTACCACTGACCTATATGTCCTTCATGAAGAATTTGACATGTTGGTGATTTAAGAGTGTGTTGCTTGATGTTTCAATTCAGACTTTGTTGTGGAGCTTAAGGGTCAAATAGTCAAGATGTTAATGGATTAAAAACAGTTGGTAGAGTTGTGCTCAGCAGCACTTCAGCTGGGAGGATTAGGAGAGAGTTCCCTGGGATACTGACAGTATTTAACTTCTGCCAAGTTAAGGGACAATTCACTTGCTCAGTGCAGGAATTGGGCAAGACAAAATGTTTAAGAGTTTACCTCAAAGGTGGAAACTAACACAACTAGAAAACAAGAAAAGCAGGTAAATAAATTTTATTTAAACTGTATAGAAGGAAGAAAATCTGAAATCAATTAATTTCAGATCCAGAATTGAATTAGATGAAAGTCACTACATATTCCCATACATATTATCACTGATGACCTGGTAGGAGTCTAATCATGTTCTCCCGCTTCTGGCTGCCAAACTGCTTTCTATTTTCTTCTGAAAGACGGTATTAAAAAAACCTTAGTCATGACCAGCTCTTCCCAGTCTTATTTCTAACATGGTGGTCTCAGGACAGAAATTTTCCCTCTGTCCCATGGTACAAGCAATAGCTGAACTTGAGTTCCCTATGCAGGTAGCTGCAGCTGGCCTGACAGGGTACTCTGACATGCACACAAGACAGTCTTGACTATCCAGCCCTTAGGCCTCCTGCAGTTCCTCTTCTTTGTTTTTAATGCTTAAAAGTTTCCCTTCAGTTCCTGGGCCACTACTTATTTCTAATAGATAGCAATGCAAGCTAGAGCCTCTGGTTCAGCCTGAAATCTCTAGGAGCAGTTATGGGTCTATGCTATGAAGTGTTTTATTAGAATTGCCAATAGCAAGAGCCCAAGGAATTTCCAGAAATGCAGGTGGCTGCTTATGATTTCTTTATCTTCTCCGAATGTGATTGCATTCCCTTTAGCTATTGTGTGTATCATCCTTCCATTTAGAGTTATTTTCCTAAGTGTATCTGGAGGGCAGTGAAAGGCTTAGTGAAGTAATATTACATGCTTCAGTAATGCTGTATGAGAATATTTATTCAATGGTTTATTTAAGAAGGAAGCAGATGTTTGTGACATGTCAGAAATGAAAGAACACTTTATCTTTGTGAACTGCTTCTATCAGTTCCTACAGATATTTTTCACCTGTGCACATCTCCAACGAAAGAATGTATTTACAAGCAACAGAAAACTCCCGAGTTCTCCAATATGTTGCTGCAGATGAAGGTCACAGCACCTCTGTGGTCTTTGTTATTAATGCAACTGTAGATAAAGAAGGTGGCAACACCTATTATATTAAATTCTATTAATTGCCTGGTTAAAAATACCCATTTTTTAAAGATTGCTCTATATCAACTAGCTACAGTGATTTAAAGGCCAGTTATTCAGCAGGTTTCCTCAAAGATTTGAACTGATCTCCTTGTAATAACTATGTCAATTTTTTTTATCTTTTGGTCCTCTAGTTAGGTATAACATTTTACTCTTGTTCTCTCTGTTTACACAGAATCAGAAAAACAATTAGATCTCCTGCTTCAGCATACCTATGAAAGGAGATGCCAGAGAGGCTTTTTAAATTTTTCTTTCAAAGCTACTGTTACTTGCATGAAGTTCTACTTTTGAATTACTTAATTGTCAAGAAGTTAGAATCTGAGGTAACTGCCAGGTCTCTCCATCTGCACACTCTCAAATCCTCATTTACATGCATGAGAGTGAGAGAGGAAAAAGGAAAAAAAAACCTGCTGTATTGCCATGGACTATTAAGGCAGCTGCATATAATATGAAATTTTGGTGTTTGTGCTGCAGCATGAAGAACATGCAAAATGTTTCTGTCCAATTAGCAGGTAAGCTAATGGACTACCATCTAGTGGAGCACTGGAGAATCAATGGGTTGTGGTCAGGCTACTGTTGACAAAGTGTAGTCATCACATTTTCTAGGCTGTGCACATACACTGTGTCTAAGAGGAGCAGTTCTGGTTGCCTTATCTTGTACTGTCTCTAACCATACTATGAGACAGTTTGGTCTGCACGGTGAAGAGTATCTCAAGCCCCACATTAAGAACCATTGAAAGGAGTATTGTAATGAAGCTACTGCCTCCTTACTGAGCATTCAGTTGAGTAAAATTTGCATTTAAAATAATGCTCATTCAGAAGTGCAGAAACTTATCTCCCTCCATAAGACAATATTTTGGATAGTATCAGGAATGATTTAAAGATTCTTTTGTGGAAGGAAGAGAAATTTTGGGACTGATCTTATAATTGGATTATCTTCCTTACATAAGAACCAAAAAATTTTCACAATGAAAACAAAAGCACGATGCAACAAAATGTTCCTGGAAAATGTTTCTATTTCTGATGCTTACTCCCTTTTGAGCCCTACTTGTTGCAGAAATGCAGCACCTGGTCAGATGGGTGATGCTCATAGGGTTAGCAAGTCCTTCTTGTCTGAAGGCATTGATTCATCTCAATGTATCAATGTATCAGTCATGGCTCACAACAAAGCAGTAAGATTTGCAAACTATAGATTTATTTTGGGCATAAACTGAAAAGGAAGCTTTTTTTTTTTTTTAAATGGAAAAAAGCTGAAGATGGAAATGACCTCTTGCTTGTGACAGGATTGATGTGTTTCTCTCTGGAGCACTCCTGGATATTTCACAGAAGACAGAGGTAGTGAGAGGTGCCACTCTCCCTCCAGCTGGTTGTTACTGAGATGTCTCCCAAACATGAGCAAGCTTCATAGAAGACACCATGAAGATGATGAGAAATCCATGAAAATTGAACTTGAATCCAGTATCCCAGGCACTCCTGCAATCGCCATTAATGATCTATCCACTCAAAATTGTTGACAGTTTTGTTTGATAAATTTATGCACTGAAAACATATCTTGAGTGTCCTTTACTTCATTTTTACCACAGCATATTCAGTGAAATAGTATCAACATGTTGAGCTGAACAGGGAGTTTTCTTTGAGAGGAAAAGAAAAATCTATGACATCCCAGGGAATTCTCAGAAAATATGAAACACTTCACAATATGAGTCAACAATCTGATTTATAGTGTTGACAATATGAGCCATGTCTGCGTGTAAGATGTCATTATGTCAGTAAAAGAAGAGAACAATGAATGGAAAAGAGTGGGGGAAGGGCAAGCAGCAGAACTAAATCCAAGCCTTTTATAAGTGGACTTTTAGAGCACTGATATCACATAAATTATAGTATTCTGTTGAGAAGGACAAAATGGATATAAAGTTTTGACAGACTAGTTTCATGCAACCTGGGATTCAGCCAGTTGTAAAATATCTTCGACACTGACTCAGGGGAACTGATATCAAAAGACCTGCTGCATAAATACTCCACCTATATTTTTCTCACAGCAACAAAGAGAGGTGAGAATGTTACTAACAATGTATCAGATCACTGAATTCTATGTAAGTGCTCTCAGGACAGTACAGCAAATTTATAAATTCTTAGCATTTTCTGGTTCAGAGTTTTATAGCTGGAGTACCTTCACAGATTCCACTCACAGCTATTGGCAAAATTCATTGTTAATAGGAAATGCTATTTTAATTTTGTACTTTTTTTTTTTTTTTTTGCATTTGTAGAAAGGTTGTACTGTTGACAAGGCTTTCTAAGCTTGCTGTTGTTTTACTAGAGCTACTCTGTACATTTTCAAATTAAGTATTTCTTCGTAATAAGATACGTCAAACTCCATTTTGCAGTAACTCAAAGAGATTCTACATTGAAGTTCTTGGGGAGAACTTTAGAAACTAAAGCATGCCTACAATTAAAAACCTGAGTTTAGGCCGTTTGTCCTAAAACTCAGATTAAACTGCAAAGATTCCCAGCAGATGAGAATGGATATGCTCTGTAGAAAATAGCCTGGAATAATTAGTGACATTTGTTTACTTACTTGTTTTGCTACATTTCAGTGTTCCAGCTTGACAAATTTACTTTGACTCACTGCTCACATGCTTATATTTACTTGCCTATGTGTATTTCATAAATCCATCAGAGACATTACCTGAGCCTGAGATCTGGTCCTATTTCTCACACTTAAGAGGCTCAAGGCCTGATTTATATTCACTTGAAATCTTCACAACAAAAGCCCTCCAGATTCTAAAGGCAATGATGCCAGCGTTTCAAAAGATGTCAGTCTGGCTCTGAATCATAAGTGAAAGTGTGCTCCAAAGTTGAGGGAACCAGAGATGTGGTGGACAGTACATAAATCTCCATGCTGCAAAGTGCTAAACACTCAAGCATTGTTCCACTGGAGCACTTAAAATGAGTGACCAGTCTCTTACCAAAAATGGACCCATGGAAATATACTCATCTGGATTGAGACAAAAGCTTTGGTACATTGAAAAGCTGGGCTCATACCTCCTTCTGTGACACAGGATACATAGCTGGGTTGTTTTCAACAACTATAGTAAAAGTTTGCGTAAACCAGTTTTCCTGTAGTGGATTCAGCTTGTCAGCTTATCTGTTTTTCTGTTTCCAGAAGCACACTGGTGGACAGAAAAGGAAAGAAAAAAAAAAGTAACACATCCAGGATGTTATGAATTGCTGACCTATATTTGAAAAAAACAAAAAAAGAAATCAAGTTTATGCAATGGCTTAGTTTTAGAGTACTCTGATTAAAAATTAAAATTTAGAGAAATTGACCTACATTTGTTTTATGAATATGGTGCCCANTCTGTCAGAGATGAAAGCTAAATGTCTTTAATGATTTGCTCTTTTATAAACATGAATAAGAAAGAAGATTTTATCCTGTTTGTTTTGTCACTCGAACCCTGTTTAAAACATAATTTCTATGATCACGATTACCCAGACATAGTTTCAAAGCATGTTCCATTCCTATCTCTTCCCATATTGAAATCTTTGCATTTTACGTCTCTCTTCTGCACTAGAATCCCTCAGTCTTAAGTACTTATAAAAGAGCGGGCAGGAAAAACTAGTAAGTTCCACCCAAGAAAGGGTGAGCTCCCTATCTTCATTTTTCTTACAGCAAGAGACTTCCTGTTTCTTCCATATTTATGAAAAACATGTCTTTGTAGTAAAGATTGCTGTCACCTTAGCTTTTCTTCCATGTTTCATATTGGGCCAGCCAGCATTTATTATGTATCTGTGCAAAGCATTAGAGCCTTTAAAATAAAACAGATTTTTCAATCATTCCGAATATTTCAGTGGTTTTATAGAGCATTTAAGTTTTCTTAAATATTAAAAATATTCGAATAGTACAAGGAAAAACTTCTGTTTATGCATAGTAAACATCCATAAATAGATGTTTTCTTTGAACAATGTTGCTACATTAAAGTGTGATTACATAAACAGAACAGGTTCATATAAACAGTAATCTTGTAGTGCAATAAGAATGATCAAACGCCATAGCAAAATGCACCTGGTCACATCTTTGAAGTATTTCAATTACAGAGGAGGTCTGTAATGTCTTGTTTTTTTAAAATCAGAGCATCGAATAAAAAAAATTCACTTCTGCATTCTTCTGATTCCTTTTTTATTTCTTTATAAAGGAAACATCAGTGCATGTGAACAAAACAGTTCCACTCAGTAGGGTACATAGCTCAGAGCATTCTGTCCCATTTTCAGTGACCTGGAAAGCACAAAGGCTGTTGTGCTAGAAAAAAGGGGGAATAAAAAAAGCAGGAAAGAAAAAGATAAAAAGGGGAGGGAAACACAGAGAGAGAATAAAACCAACTTATTAGTCTAGCTATATGCAGATAGTACCTTCATCATCAACATAAATTTGAAACCTATCAATTTCCTTGGAGAAAGCAATTTTCAAGGAAATGGAAGAAGCATGGTGCTCTGTCTCACCATGGTGTCATTTAGGAAATGTTGAGAAGCAACAATGATAATTTGAAAAGCAATATCTCTCTTAGTGTCATAACAAAATAGTAATAAATAAAAGACAAAAAAAAGCCAGACACTGAAAAATATAATGGGACAAAGCTTCTCACAGGAGGACTCATCACATAGGACACCACTGACTGAAGCATTATTTTACTTCATGTTCCTTTTTTGAGGAATACTATGCAATAAGACATTATTCTGGTTATAAGAAAATAAACTGGAATTAATACCAGTGATGACAATTCCACACAGTCACATTGAAATAAAGAAGATAATAGGGCTTATTTCCACTGCTGTATACGTAATCTTTTCCATAGTCACCCTGTTACTATTTCCTCTTCTGTCCTGTAGAATGAGCATATCACTCACCTAGAAGCATTTAGGCTTTAGGGCAAAATGCAGGTATGAAAGGGCATTAATTTGGTGGGTATTCATGGGATGAACAGCAAGGGAATTTGGGCAGCAGTAGAAAGGTAAGGTAAAGTTAACAGTTCAGATTATGAGAAAGATCACTGACCAGGCACTCTTTTGACATGATAAAAGTTTTGCTGACAGTGGTAGAGTTTCACATAAGTTTTCAGATGTCACAGAAAGTCACAGGCAAAATTTAATGGAGCTCCGCTTGTTATGTTCTGCAGTGGAACAAGAGCAAATTAAGAGGTAACTTTCTAAAAGGGTGAGACTTGCATTTGTGGTCATACATTGAAAAACTTGCATCTATCATTCAATTTTGTATGGAAATTTGAATACTGCTACTTCTAACTTCTAGACGACTAAAAGGTTAAATCATTTACAATGAGAGACATGTGCAAGCTGAGCCCACATTTTTCACACAAAGACCATTTTTCCTTGCAAACTGGGAAAGATGGTCCTTGTCTGGCTAAAAATATCTGCCCGTGACTGATACCTTAATTATAAGTTATTCCTTGTATGATAAATCCAAATATCTGTAGAAATTCATATTAATTTCTTTTTATATTACACTTTAGGTATTATGTTTAGGTATTATGGTGCACTGGGGTTGACACTGGCTTCCTATATCTTCCATCTTAGTTCTAGTCTCACCAGAGTTGAGAACTTGTCACTCCTGCTAACATAACTAGCATCAGAAGTAGGTAAAAAAGCAGTATAATAGAAGCATCAGGACACATCAGTACAATACAATAGTGCTTACAAGGACTAGTGCATTTTGTTCAGCGTAAACCTACAATTAATCATATCTGTTTTTAATAATGATGAAATGTATAATAGCACGGTGGATTTTATTATTCCTCTCATGAAGATTACTCAGAAATAGGGCCAACTTTGTATTTAATTATTAGCAATTATTCCTGATTTTAGACTGGAGAAAAAAATTCTATAAAAAGATAAAACTAGCTTTAAACATTAAAATCAACAGAATTATACTACAAAAAAATAAATGACTACCACTAATATGAGACTCTCATTCAGATAAGCCATATAAAAATCTAAGGCTCAACTGCATTAACTAGCTTCTCAATAAAGTGAAAAGCTTTGTGATGTGGTTTTAAAATGATGTGAAAATCAGATACATTGGGAGAAAATGATGCTGGAATGGTAACATGTAATATGTAAAAAGACTATCCAAAATAACATCAGTCAGTACTTAGGAATATTTTACTACTGTCCTATCATGTGCTTGTGTGGAAAAAAAGTGAAGAGGTAGAATAAAACATTAAGATGACATTTTAATGAATGCAGAATTGGGATCATGGAAGCATAATCTCTGATTAGCATATAATTTAAAAACATTCAAACTCTGAAGAATTTTTCTAAGTGACCAGTGTCTACAAAAATCACATAATGATAATACATATACATATACATATACATATACCTCAATCTAGTACCCATATTTGTAATTTTAAAATGCAGTCTAACAAATTTATTTATTTATTATATAGCTACACACAGTCTTAAATAACAACATGTAAGACTGGAAAAGTCAGATTTATCACAGTTAAATGTAAGATGAACATAAGCAGCAAATTCTGTCAATAGAGTATGCAATTATCAACAGATTTCCCAATATTTCTGACTGGTGTTACACACAATACAATCCAAATAGTATTGTCTGTGTCATGAAATTCCAAAGGAGTTGGAACAGATAGTGATCCACACTCAATTCAGTTCTGCAAACTACTAAATGTGAGTATGTTTGCATATCTAGATCAGTAAAAGGAACTAGCAGAAACATTAGAATTCCCATGAAAGCAGTAAGAAAAAATAGTGTTAGAAAAGCAACATCTAGACAGATTGAAAGAATCAACCATTAGCTGATATTAAAATATTCCACTGTCAACGTCCATCACACTGTCAAGAATATTGATTATTCTCCAGTTAACTCACTTCAGAAAAAAAAAGCATGATAAGAACAAAAATTGTCCTTTGAAAAATAATTACTCTGCCTGGAAATGTTTCACTGTGGAGTAGAATTATATATGTGACAAATCTCAACTTCCCTCTCTAGTTTAATTTTCTTCCATTCCACTCACTTTTGCCATATCTGTTATATATCTATTATTTTCCTTTTTTCTTCACATTCAGTCATTTATTAAGCTTCTCTTTCTGTTCTTTTTTCATCTTCCACACATAACACGACATATTTTCACATATTTATTATCTTCCTTTGCTCTTGCTTTTTATTTCCCTTCCCTTCCCTTCCCTTCCCTTCCCTTCCCTTCCCTTCCCTTCCCTTCCCTTCC
>VYZS01025675.1:0-15970 GCA_013400695.1 Neodrepanis coruscans
AAAAATTAAGAGTATTTATTATTATCTAACATGCTTACATAATTCACAAATTTTGGTATACACAGATATAACTTGCCCTACAAGTCTAAGTACACCACACCACACTTGCTGCGAAAACAAAACAAACACCACCCTCATGCCCTGAAATAAAACCAACTGTGGTTAAAAAAAAAACCAAACCAACACACAAAGAAACCTCAGAAAAGCAGACAAAAGAAAGGTCTAGGCAAGTCTAAATGCATTCCCCTTAAGCATGCAGTTTTCATTTTCTGAAGAGACTAAATAGCCTTTACCATAAATAGTTTCACTTAAAAATGAGTGCAGCTTATGTAAGCATGTGGCAGTCAAACATTTTTACTGATGGCAATACAACCTACAGTGGCAAAAAAGTAAAACACAAACGTGCCCGGTTCAGCAAGTAGCACTCAATAAGTAATTCCAAACACCAGCAGCTTTTAATCTAACTAAGGCTACTAACAAAGTTTGAACTCCAGTATTCCATGAGTGGATACAGCAGTCCAGTGTCTCTGTTCAGGAAAAGTTATTCAGAGTAGCCCCAAAGCAGAAATTTGCCACTGTCATGAGGGCACAACTTTCCCCATAAGACACGTATGTACTTTCTGGATCTGTGTTTTAGCACAAAATCAAAACAATAAGAACATAAGATACCAAAATGTCATGACTACTTTCTTCCCTCTGGAATCAAAGACTATAAATCAAACAAAACCACTTAAACCCTTTTCTTCCCCTATCCTCCCCACCTCCCCCCCTTTCTTCTTGCACTCCAAATACTTATGAAAGCTTTACCTTTCAAAACTTTCAAAAAACAAGAGACATTAAGAGAATTTTTTACAGAAAGATGGACCACACAATGATCTATGGGGTGGAGTTTAACAAGACTCAATGGGGGGTGAAGCACATAAGGACTGCTTGGTGTTGTGAGAGGTTTTTTAATCTCAGTTCACAGCAGAGAGTCAAACTTGTTTTGATCCTCCCCTGCCAGCTCCCTAACACACTTCCCCTTCATCAGTCCTTAGAACCATCAAGTCCAGGAACTGCAATCCCCACAGGGATGGATTCAGTGAGCCCAGGACTGACAATAATAAAAATTTTCCTCCACCTCCCCAAACACCAGGTAAGTAAGCAGAATTTTCTTCCAGGAGACATGGACTCCTTGAAAGGTAAGAGATCTTCCTTGTGGAAACAGGTGGACACCAGTCCACTAATGCTGCGTTTCAAGTTCTCAGTAACAGATGTACATGAGGACAAACTGCACAGGGACTTCTGGAGAGCAAAACCCAGAACTGAACTGTACAGATAAGAACCAAACAGCACCAGCCTCCATGCCCTGATCCCATCTTGGGTAACATATGCTCTTAGGAGATGTGTCATGAATTTTCACTACAACTTTTACAGAAAGAAGTCTCAGTTAAGGGAAAGCAGCTTTCAAGTGACTGGTGCTCCTGCAGAAATAGAACAACTGTTTATCAGAGCACCAGACACGTCTGTGTTGTTGGTACCAGTGCCTTGCTGAGTAACAACAACAAGGATCACTGAAGATGCCTCAATGTCCACATTACTATAGAATGGAACTCAAGACATCAAGACTTGCTGTACAGAGTTGCTGAGAGGATTCTTTCTTGTCTTTGGAAAGCTTAAGGCTGTCCTCTACAGAAGCCACTGATTCATCTCCCTCTCACATCCCCCTTACGCTTAGCTGAAGGAACTCTATTTCAACATTTCGGTGATTTTTTGACTCTTTTTCTCTACTTTTTTTAAAATACACTAGATCATCATTTGTAAAGACAGACCAAAGCAGCTGATCTTAAGCCTCTCTCAGGCCTAAGGCTACCTTCAGCCTCATTGACCTCAACTCCCAAATTTTTAAAAGGATTGGCAGGTAGAACATTTACTCGACTTGGAACTTTCTTTAAAGCAAAAGCAGCATTTACATCTATTTAGAGACACAGTTTCAAAAGTAAAAAGGCAGATTTCATTTAAGAGGGGTCTACATTCTGCCATTTATAAACTTAATTCAACTGCAACAGATGTGATAGAAAATGCCTTCCCTGTCTGGTTCCTCTTACTTTAAACTGGATATTCCAAGAAAACAGTAATAAAGGAATATATTTGTTAGAGGAAGTGTTAAACTCACACTGACACAGAAGGAAGCTGGATGTGAACAGAGATCATTCTCTCGCTGTCACTGCCTGCCAGTGAAACCAGCAGACATTGAAGACAAACACCTTCAGCACAGAACCAAGAAAAGGTACAAAACTGCACATACATCCCTGAAGTTACTAAGAAAGCTCCTACACTCATGACCCGTGAAGCACTTTCAGACCAACAATGAGGTTTGTTTTGAAACACCTGTACAGAGCACTGATGCTCATGAAGAAGGAACAGCAGGCAAAGTTTTATAATCATATTTTCATGATGCTGCCTGAACAGCAGGAAACGAAGCACAGACACAGACTAAAATAACTCCTACCCCATGCTGTCCACTTGAAATTTAATGAGGTGCAAACCCCATGTTAATGTACAAACTCACCAACAAAAACGTTATTTTAAAATACAATTTCATGTTAAGTGTTCCCAGTCCAGCTACAACACCTACTCAGCAATTGCTGAAGCCATATTCACACACTACCAGATCACCCAGCAGCTAAACCTTGATTTTTACCAGGAAAGGACATTAGTTTCAGCAGGATACACAGAGCACAACAAAAAGTGTTTAACACCTTCAAGTCAGCAGTGGAAAGAAAGATGATACTTGATGTGATGTTTGCTAGTAAAAATTTATCCTATTAACTCTTTTTTTTTTGAGCAAACATGAAGCAACAGAGTGAAATTGTACCAAATAAACACTCTGTCTCTTATCTAGACACATCACTTCTGATCCAACATTAGCAGGATTACAGTGAGAACTACTGTTCCATCAAGATAATCTTAATTTCAGGAAGAAAGGCAGGTATGCTTCAACTTTTAAAAGAAGAGCCAGCAAAAAACAACCACCTCCTCCTATTTATCAAGTATTATTAGTCCTACATCCAATGCCAAAAAACAAAGAACAAAACAAACCCATAACTCTTTCAAGGGATAGGAAAAAAGGTCCACATCTTGAGTCAAGCCAAAGTATAGGAACTCCCCAGAGAACAAGAGGAATTATACCTGAGGATTTAGAGGAATGTGACGAATGACACACACAGGACAAACCAAGCCTTTCACCAGCCATTTGTTACTGAAGCTGTGACATTGTAAAACAGTAACAATTGTTCAAACAGATGAAATTTCAGGGCAAATAACCTTAGAATATAACTAAGGAAGGGAAAAACGAAAGCTTAAAGCAGCCACAAGATTAAAATATTAGCACTGCTGTGGATCCTGCTACCAAACCTGATAAGAAACTGTCAACACTGAATACAACTTAGAAAATCATTCAAGTTTTTTTCAGCCAGAACATCCAGACAAATACTGATAGTAACAGATTTTTTTCTAAAAACTCTTCATTTGATCCACCATCATTTCACAAAAATTGATCTGTTTTTCAAATTAACACACACTTTACTGGATATGCAGCTTCATTTGAAAGCAGGTATTTCATTACAAGTGTGGAACACGGCTGACTGAACATAACCTGCTGAAAGGTGTTTTTAAGAAAACACCCTTAATGATCCCCCAGCACGACCAGATGCAGCAGGAGCACATCTGTCCTTCAGCTGTGACACCAGGGTGCTGAACACTGCTAAAGCAGAGTGACCTCTCTCTCTGTCTAGTCTGTGACTTTGCTGTTTGCTTACAAAGCCCCCTGCTTTATACAGCTCTGAAAAATGCAAAAGGAGAAGTGATTTTCCTCACAATAGAGCTGGGTTAGGACAAAACCTGTGCATTCACTGAAGATGCTTTTAAAATACATCTACTTTGAATTCAGGCCCTGAATAAAATAAAGGCCACCTGAAATTCAGAAACTAATGTTTCCTGAGAACACAAAGCTGTACATAACCTTAACAGAGGTGACATTTTTCACTTTTATACTCCAGTGCTGGCTGTTGTGAAACAGCACTTGGGAAGGGAGGAACATTCAATGCAGTAATCAATGGGGTGTAAGAATACTGAAATGTTAGTTCCACTCTGACATTAAACAGACACACAGATAGCGTGATCTATTTAATATAATTAATCTTCAAAAAGAACAAGAGAAATGCTAAACAATAAGAACTCACTGCACAATTTGAGCTGTATTGTTTATTCCTAACACTGTGGCTTTGTCTCACCTGCTCAGTTCTGAGAGATCTATTTCAGCTTCTCATGTCAACACAAAGGCCTCAGTGATGTTTTTTTCTGCAAGTTGTGCACATGAGTTTCCTGGACACCAACACCAAAGTGCCACCTCTTAAGCACGGACTGACACAGCACAGAGGCTGCTGACCAACCGCCCACCTCACACACAGCAGGAGATACTGTAGGTGGTTCTGTGGTACTGAGCATCAGCCTGAACTCACATCACTTGTCTGGAGAGGGAGAGACAAGTTTGCAAGGTATTACCAGCACAGTCACAATTTGAAAGCCTTTCACAGGACAACTGTGCCTGACACTTCCAGGTCTGGTGGAGCACAAGAACCTCTTCCAGCAATGTTTGCAACCAACACCTTCAACATTTGCATACACGAGTCTAAACAAGTATTTCGAAACTCTGGTCCTTCCATTTAGGAAAAATGCCTCTCACATGTGAAGATGGCACCAGCACAGCACCACACATTCAACCTCAACAAAACAATTCTTGGTCTTTCATGAGAACATGATGGCTAATATTGCCCTTCAGACAATATTTTAGCCTTCTATGCCCACACAAAAATAACAGTCCACAGAAAATCTGTATTACCTACAGTACTGAAGGAGAGCTCCAATTTGCAAGGGAAAAAAAAAGACAGTAATAGAAAAGTTTGGCAGAGATTTCAAAGTAAATTCTTCATAACAATTTGCTGCACCAGGCAGCACCAACAATTTGCAGTTTGGCTTTATTTTTCTGTTTGAGTAAGAACAGTAACGTGGACAGGAAAAAACATTGCAAAACCACAAGTCACAGACATTAATACTGTGTAACTTAAAACACTTGCAGTCACAAGCAGTCCAAAAGGTGCTTATGAAAATGTTTCAGGCTTTGAATGAACTCTCTCAATTTCACACTGCATTTGTCCCCTGCCTTTTAACCACGAACACGTAACAAAAGCAACTCTTTCACACACGGGTACAAACACACCCCAGGCACTGCTCCCACTCCAGCTCAGAGCAGTGGGAACAGCAGCAGCATCCAGATGCTCCTGGAGCAAAATGTGTCACAGCAGAGTTGAGTTGGATGACTAAGCAGACACGACAGACCCGACATCACCCAAAATCTACGAGACTTGATCATTTACTCAACATTTCGATTGTCACTAAAATAAATACCTTTGGTGTCAAAGAAGTAAATCAAAGGCTTTTGCTTGTGTTGTGATTTTGCTGGAACACTGCAGCTCTGGAAGTAAAGATGTGAGCTATCACCCCTCATGGAGATACAGCTCTCTGAAAAATAACTCAATAAAACATCTTAAGTCTCCCATCTATCACATACTGCAGCACATAACTCTTGCCCCAACCAAGAATACTTCTGCAGGTCACACTTTTAGGCTACTTACGCTTTTTAAAAATACACACAAAATGAATCATCACAGGTTTAAAGACAGGAGAAAACAAGTACAGACCAGCACAAACAGAAATGGAACTTTGTTTAAGCACTACACCGTCTTTGAGAAGGGACAGCAAGAGGTGAGCTATTACAGGATAACCCTAAGATTCCCATTAGTGTGTTGTCTTGGATGACTTCAAAGGAATCCTTCTCCAGCAGGATTACTGTGTGCTCTGCAACTCCAGGGACAGACATCAGCACAGACACACCACCAAAGCTGGGTGGAAAAGAGGACTCCTTTTCACAACACCAATCCAACTTGTCTTGTCTTCCTCCAGATGAGGAGTAATGGAAGGAAAAAGGAGCCTCAGTGAGACCCAGGAAAGAACAAGAATGTCCACAGATCTCACAAGACCCTTTTAACATTTACCAGCAATCACAGCAAAGGTTATGACCCAAGCCACATAAAAACACAGCACAAAAGTATAACTTCATAGCAAAAATTCACCACACTTATTTGACTCACTGCATCTAAACCAAAATATTTAACATTAAAGGCAGACTTAAGTGCTGATTTTATTATCCTTTATTAAGGTGAGTAGAACTTGACATGTTAGTAACTTCATGAACTGAGACAGTCTCTATATACATTAACACAGGCTGCCATGGCATTCCTCAGATTGCTGCTATCAACAGACACCACTCACAACATAGGACAAAGGGCAAGCTTCGACTCATGTTGTGAAACACTTCAGTTTTTCAGAATCCTGTTCCTCTCTCTCCACAAAGAGGAAATGAATTTAACATTTCTTCCTTTTTACATAAAATATGTTCACTGAAAACATGGCAGAGGGGGCAGAGCAAAGCACTGCCTTTCTCACAGGTCTGGAAAACAAAACTAAAGTTACCAGAGTGGCCCTTGGCCACAGAAGGTTTACCTGGAAGTTGCAGGAGTTGTGTCACACTGAGCCCTCTGAAAACACAAGAGGTCAAGTGAACCTGCTACACAACTCCAGCCCATCAACAAATACTGCTCAATTCTGCCACAGAGAACACCAGCACTAAAAATAACAGACACACATCGACCCATCAGCTGCACGGGCTGACCCCACCACTGCCGGGATTTATCCACAACGGAAGGGGAGGGGAAAAGGAAGGATACTGCACAACGTGGAGCTCCAAAGTCTTGTAACTCACTTACTGTAACAGCAACTACAAACAGCCTTCAGGCAATTCCTTCATTTAGCTGATATTTAGTGCATTCACCAGCTAAAAAGGTATCGATAGACCGCTAACAGCATCTTCAAACTGGTAACCAGTGAGACCTTCCAAGACAGTTTCATCCATGTTTACCTCAACACAGTGTCCCGATTTAAGTTTTACCATTACTTTCTAACTGGGGCATCTCTGGGCCATTCCAATTTTGGGTTTTTTTGAGACAGGAAATCTCTACCAAACCCTAAAGCACAGTTACTCCCAAGCCATCCAAGCAATTGCCTTTCCTGTCCCTTGTTTTCCTCCTCGCTAAATCAAGGTAAACAGCAGCCAATACCCCCTTACAAGCCACGTTTGAACAGGGGCAAAGCACAGGAGCTGGAGCCAAACCCCGCACTGTACCAACCCCTGAGCACCACCTGCATTAAAAAAAACACCCCAAAACCAAACTCCAGCCGACTTTGCCAACACAGAGCATTGGTAAGGTCTCAGCCGAGACTCCACAGATCACAGCCGAGGCCTCGCTGCCTTCGGGAGCCTCCGCAGCTCGGGCACAGCAGCGGCATCGCCCCAGGGGCAGGAGCGGGAGCAGCCCTGGCCCGGGAGCCTCTCCGCTTCCTATTAACTCATTTATTTATTTACTTCCCTCTCCCCCCGCAGCAGCTCCCGGAGCCCTCGCTCAGGGAACACCCCCCGGGGACGATCCCGGCGGATCCCGCCCGCCCAAAGGCTCCGCAACACAAAGACCAAAGTTCCCCCCGCGCTCCCTCCCGGAGCGTGGGAGCGGCAGGAGCCGCCACACCCGGGCCCACGCCGGGCAGCGCTCCCGGGGCAGCCCCGCCGCTCCCATTCCCGCCCGGACAGGGCAGGGAAAGGCCGGGCAGGGCCGGGACACCCGCGGGACCGGGGGGTTCCCGCCGAGCCTCCCCCAGACCCGCTCCCGGTGCCCGTCCCCGCCCTCACCGCGCTGCGCTGGGGGCTCGGCGGCGGCTCCGGCGGCTGCATTCCCGGCCCTGTGCTCTGCCCCGGGCCCCGCTCCAGCCGGGGAGGGCGGGCCGGNGTCTGTGGGCGGGGCCTCGGTAAAAGGGGCGGGGCCGATGTGAGGGAGGGGGCGTGCCGTGGAATTGCCGGGGTGTGGGACACCCGGGGTGTGAAATTCTCGGGGTTTGAGGTTCCCGGGGTCTGAGATTCCCGGCATCTGGGGTTCTCGGTGTCTGGGATTCCCAGGGTCTGGGATTCCCGGGATCAGGGGTTCCGCTGTTCCTTCCACACCCGCCTTGTCCGGGGGTTCCCCTCGCCTCCTTTAAGCGGAGGTTTGCCGCAGCCGACGGGACACAGCGCACCCGGGGCCGGAGGTGTTTGCGGGCTGTCGACCCCTCGGTCCGGGCTTTGCCCTCTGGAGAGGAGCCTCCCTCGGGATGTTGGGCGGTCACTGGGATTTAGGGCCATCCTTTTCTGGGTATTGACGGCCGGCTCGAAGGTCACGGCACAGTTGCCCCTCAAGTTGTCTCGGGTTGGAGCGGGTCATCTGGTCCAAGCTCCCTGCCCAGGCAGAGCCATCCCGGATCGCGCCAGACAGTCCTGGAGTATCTCCAGTGAGGGAGACTCCACAGCCCCTGTGGGCAGCCTGTTGCACTCTGTGTTCTCACAGAGCACGGGGAAATGTGCAGAGGTCTCATGATCCTGTGGCATTCCAAGTGATGTCCTGCCTCTGCTGGAAGGACAGACCCGAGCCCGTCGTGATTCCATGGACTGATCCAATGTAAACTTTCCAGTGACATCGACGGGAGCTGAAATCTCCCTGTTGAGGCAGAGCCTTGCAGATGGTTTAGTGGGTGTACATCGGTTTTTCATCCACAGACTGGGCCTTATCTTGAGATTACATTCAGTTTGTGTGCCAGTGTGAACTAAAATAAAGCATCTTTTTCCAACAATGAAGACCACGATTTGTGTTTTTCAGGGTATGGGCTTTTTTTTATGTGTGTTTATAGACTTATCTTTGTTTAGTTAGCATGTGTCTTGTGTACATTTTGTTGTTGTTCTCGTTTCTTATCAGAATTCCTCACGGAATCACCATTGCACTGATACCAGTGAGAGCAGATGCAGAGCTCTGTAACCACCTTCTGTCTCTCTGGCAGAGAACTGGAAATGCAGGGGAAATGTGTCTCTTGTATTGCCATTACTGAATCCCCACATCCTCTTCTGTGTGCAGGGGCCTCAGCTCCTGTGCCAGGGGCTGTGTGAAGTCCATTAAGGAATTCCTGCGTTCTGATCCCTACATCGGAAACAAGCCAAGCCTTCTGGAGAGGCAAGATGCAGAACTGGAAGTAAACAGGATCTCGGTGCAACAATACTGTTGTCTAACAGGCATTGATTCTTATCCTGTGATTGGAACCGTTATCAAGATGCTGAAGTGCACATTCCCCACCAAAAATCTATAATTTCCAAATACATGTGCTGAGTAGTTCCAGTAGCCATATCTAGTCTCGCTTAAAACGTAGGAAACAACCCTTGGTGCAGCTGTTGATGAGAGTCTCTGTGCCCTGGCTGCTTCAGCATTTTTTGTGTCGCCCAGCTACTGTCTTGATTCATCCTGTCATTTGTTACTTTCAGATTTTTCCAATCAGCATCCAAGCCAAACCTCCCCTCTACTGTTTCTCCTTGTCTCTCTGTAAACTCTGTCCCACAGCTCCAATCTGTCCTAGAAAACCACTGTATATAAGAGGCTCCGTGGCTCCATTTCACTTCAGCAGCAGCCAGTGCTTGTTGTGTGGAAATGATGCTTTTCCTCCCCAATCCTCTGCAATGGACTGTGATGGAAGGCTCTCACTGAGCAGTCGCTTGACTCATATCCCGCTTTCAGGAGTGTTCCAGCAGAAATTGCAGAGACTCAGAATTTTTCATCTTGTCTTAACTAGTTATAGGCTTGAAAGAAGGATTGTGATACTAGGAAATTAATCAGTCACTTCACAATTAATTATAGCAGAGCCAGTGTTCTGCTCGAGATTTCAGGAGAAAAATCCTTATGGGTATTAGGTGCCTGATTACCCCAGAAATCAAAGATTGTGTATGTTTTAACTTTGCTGAACACGTCTCTCAAAGGAGTTCATTTTATTGCTGATACAGCTTTTCTGTCTCTTATCCTTATGACGACTACAAAAATTGATTGTATGCAAAAGTAATATTAGGAAAGTATTTAATGTATTTTTAGCTGCTTCTAATGGGATTTAGCAGCTGGAAACAAGGAGAGCTGGCTCTGAGTAATCAGGGCAGTTCTTAGACAGCTGTGTGAGAACCAGTGTATCAGACAGGACTCTGAAATACATCACCATTTTTTTCTGTATTTAAAAAAATGCTATATATGCTATGAGGAATTTGAAAATTAGGCCTCAATACTTGCAGCTCAGACAGTTAACTCAAAATTAAATGGAATTCATTGTTAAATCCCGTTCTGTAATAATTTCTAGATGAAAATGCCTCTGGGGTTCTATGGGGTTCTATTTTTTTTTTTTTAGTTTAATGCTTATGCCACTTATTGCTATCCATCTTTGAACGGCCTCAGGTTTGGATTTAAATTCCATGCTATATTCATTTTTAAGCAGAACAAAAATGTAGTTAGTTCTGCTCCCCTTTTCTCTTTATGAGCAGCAATCCAAGAGGCCCATTTTCCTATTTTGGAAGAAAGCAATTTTCTGCATGTTTGTGCCTAGGAATTGCAGTCAGAAAAGTATCATGAGAAAATGACCCTTCCTTCCATAGGTTTTCTGTCTGAATATTTCCTATACTCAGTTAGTTCCATTTACAAATCAAAAGCATAATTTTCCAATGTAAGTCCTGTAAATTGGGTCTTGAATTTAAAATTCAGACTGAGTTCCTTCTCCTTGTTACACCATGGTCAGTGTCTTGTCACTGAAATATGCCAGGAAGTTTTACTTGATGATGCATAAAGTGGAATACAGTTCCAGTGTATGGGAATGGAACACATCCATTTGCCAGAGTTTTAGTTAAAAAAAAATAAATAACATTTTTGGTCCTAGAGTACTTCAAATATTTACCACTATTATAAAAAAAGGCCATGAATGTGTGCCTAGAGTAAGGAGGTACCATTTTTTTCATATAATTTTCCTTATGGAAGGAAATTTTCTTGGGATGAAGTCTAAGCAGAGTCATCGATAGGCCTGTGGGAATTCCTTGTGTTAGTGTCAGATCCTGATGCCCCCTGTGGTACCTTACTCATGTTCAAGTAGTTGCAGACTTAAGGGTCTAATCAAAGTTATTTAGGTGGAAGCCTGTTGAACCAGAACTCAAAGTGAAGGATATTGGAAGACAATAGAACCAGAGCTCACAGTGAAGGATATCCTATCTATGACAATTTTAATTCTGCCTCCATATTATTTAACAAACCCTGTGTCATTGGTTTATAAGTACCTTACTTCCCTGTGTTTCCTTACATTTAAGGAAGAAATCCTTAGCCTTTCCTCATCTTAAGGTGAATTCTATGCCCTAAAAACAATTACTAGAGCACAATTCATCTACTAGAATCCAAATTTAGTCAAAATCTTTTTGGATTTATGCATCACCCTTTGTACTTTTCCTTTTGCTAAAGCTGTTTGTAATGCTGTTGTAAAGTGGGTTTGACTCTGCTAGGTGTCCTGGCTATTTTTCCATTTCAGGTTGGTGTCAGACATGTCACTCTGAGAGAGCAGTATAGAATGTTTATTGTTTTAACAAGGATCATGTATCAAGAAGTTGAGTTCAAAATGAAGGTATCTTGGAACTTATGAACAAACACAGAAATACTGAAGCTGAGAACTCAAACCTCAGAAAATGGAAAATATTCCCAAGAGCTGTCAAAAATATTATTGCTTTGTCTTAAGGTGGAATCTTTGCTGCCTTATGAAGTGCAGATCTAAGCAACTACAAACACCCTGTTACACCCTCTGAAGGGCCACCTCACACAGTTTGGGGAACCTGTTGATGTGAGTGCACATGTATGTCCAGTAAAGGAGAGGGCACCATCCCTCACTATGGCCTTTGCTAGGTCTGGTGTTCTCCACTTCAGACATACAACCAAACATTTTCAAGGTGTTCCTTTGTATTCTCTAGTTCTATGAGTGACTCCAGCAGGCAGAGACAGAGCTCTGGTGCAATTTGGGAATGGTCTTCTGACCCAGAGAACAACACACACCCTGGGAAGCAGTAGAGCTAGTGCCAGCCTGCACCTCCTGGTTGGCTGCATACAGCAGTCCCCATTTTTATTTTGCAATTTACGTAATGAAGTTTGCTGCTTTACAGATTAGCCTGTGACTTGGAAGTACTAGATTCTACACAAATGCAGGTTCTCCACTGACATGCTTAAAAACTTACGAAAAGCTTCAAATGTTCCTTTGCAGACTCTCAACAGCTGCAGTTGTGGTGTAGTTGTTGTCACTCTTTAGTTGGTGCTGAAAGACTGGTGAATTGAATCAGTAACAACATATAAAGTTTTGTGGCATAAATGTTTTCTGATTGAATGGGACATTTAGTATGAGGAAAATGAAAAGACGTCCTTGTATGTATGCCTTTATGAGCATGTTTTTCTTATTGTTAGGGTTCAAAGGCTTTACTAGTATAATTCAAAGGGAATTTGTGATTTTTTTTGTTGATTTTTTTTTCATAAAGTGATATGAGGACAGTATTTCTCTTTTGAATGATCTATAAATATAATTGATTCCCTTGGAAGTTATTTTTCATTGCTCTTAACTTTGGTGCTCTGGTCAGATCTAGGTTCTGAGTATCTGCAGTTCCTCTGTAGCAGGAATTTAAATTAATGATGTCATTTGTTCCTTCTGTGCCAGTACTATTGTGTGGGAATACCGTATCCTATAAAATGAGCTTCTGTTTTTATCTTAGGTGTGGCTGTCCTTCCGCAGTGCACACAATGTCCATTGCAACTCCACTGTACCATTTATGTGTTATATAGGTGCATCTAGATTAGGGTGTCTGTGATTTGTAAGGATTTTTAAACTCCTTTGAACTCTTAAGGATAAAAGAAATACATTTGTAAATTTTCAAGTTAGAATATTATGTGTACTTTCCTTAACTTCGGATGATCTGGTGGTTTGCAGTTCACCCAGAATGAGAGTAACATTTTTGCCACAATTCCTATAAATGGATCACTGTGATTTTTCCAGCTCCCAGATTTTTCACTGAAGTGTGACATTTGAAAAAGAGATAGTGCTTTTGAGTTGTACTGACTGCTTGTCTAAGCTTATCATCACACACTGTCAGTGGCCCCAGTCATTGCTCAGCGCTGGCTTATCCTGTGAACAGGAATACAGGCAGATAGCAGATCACCACATCACATCAGATATGATTGCTAATAAAAGCAGTCAGAATGATTGGGTCAGAAAAACCAATCTGTACCTATCCTTATGGAAATGCAAGAGAGTTCTGTGCAACATATAGAAAGCAGCATTGCCTGAGGATCAAATGTTCCTTTTTCTCTTTCTTCCTTTCCTACTCATATGTTGGGCAAGAGAGACACAAAGGGTGTTACAGCTGTGTGAGTTGTGAAGTATTTGTGATGCAAATATTTCCTTTTGATATCTGTTGTTATATTCTTGGAAAGATGTAATAGAAAATGATTTCCAAACCACGCTCTGTAATACCAACAAAGGTGCAACTGTGCTGAAGGATATGAATGAAACCGAAGTAATTACATGAGGTTTGGGGATGAGTATTTTGATATAAATTACAATAGATTTAATTCTGATTATATTTTACAGCCTGCTATGGAATGTTTAGCTTCAGCCCTACTAAAATATTTTGGGGCAGCAGTAAGACTGCCTTAGTAGGGTAGGGTGTAAGTTGTGTCTAAAACACTTTTAGAATTCAGTCTATTGAGCCAACACTTACAGTATCTTTACTCATTAAATGACAGAGTATAACCAAACTAAGTTTAATCTAGCTAACATACAATTTCACAATCTTATAAATATAGCACTGTAGTTTTTAGTGGGGGTTCATAAACTGTATGCAGGGTTTTCTGCTGGTTTGTACAGTCAGTGATGAAGTATGTGCTGCTGAGTCTGTATTACTCCTGTTGCTGTTTCTAGTTAGATGGAAGGTAATGTAAGCATGCCCACTACACTAGAACCAGCTCTTGTGGCAGAGGCATCTGCGCAGAGGCTGCAGTGGTGTCATAGGACAGGCTGGGTTAGTAGCCAGAGATGACTGTAATTTATGATCTGCATGTGTTGCTAAGTAGTAATGGAGAATTTTGTCTCAAGTAACTGGGCAAAGCCTGTAACTTCTTTGACCCTGAAAAGGAAACTTTAAGATAGACCTCTATAATTAAATAGTTAAAAGTGTTGTGACTGTTGATTTACAGTTTTATTACTATCTTGCTAGTCCTGCAGAACACCTTACAGAGTGGCTCTGTAAGTCAGCAGCACCACTTGTAGAGGAAGAGTGAAGAGGTTGAAGAACACTGGTCATACAGGTAGAGTAGAGTTGAGGCCAAGATGTTTTTTAAAACCAGCTTGTGCTGCAACACTTTATTGAAATAGTTCCCCTCAAATCTTGAGAAACTAGCACTTAACTCTGAAAGCATCTGTGACCTCATTCCCGTTCCAGCCTCTTACCCCAGGACAATAATCAGTAAAATACAAAACTCCCAGCAGCCTGGGACATCTGTGAACGTTACATAGGCCCTGAGGCCAGGGCATAGCACAGGACAGTGTTGGTGGCTCACAAGGACTGTGCACAATATGACTTCAGTGCTTCTGCCGCCGTTGCACTACGGACTGTTCTCTGCAGGAAGGAGATTTGGCAAAGTCACTCACAGACAGGTCTCACGTCGAACTGGGAACACACAGCTTCTATTTTCAAAGTTATACCGGGTCATACATGGTGTTTGAGTTGTTACTAACTTTGCTTGCTGAGTTGCATTAATTTCCAAGCAAGGGACTTCTCTTGTCTCCAGCCATCTGAAAAGCGGTGTCCCTTCTTTCTGCCTCATGCCGGGACTGCTGGTAGCAGGTGCTCCCAACACCTCTGATGTGGTTTACCCTAATTGAAGTGAAATGTGAAGACAACTAAGGAAAAAAAAATCTTTACTTCTTACGTTTGTCTCTCTGCTGAGGTTCTTTGGCTAGCTGCTACATATTCCTTGGCAATAAATTTAAATTAATTAATGTATCAAGCCACAAGTATCCAGTATCAATGATTCTCTTTTGCTCCACAGACCACTGTTTTATAGGGGAAGAGCTAATTACAGGAACTAATATAAAGCGTATGAAAACTGCAAATGAACTCTGCTGCCATCGGGCAGAATTAGATGAACATGGAATAAGATCCTCTTTAGGAAATTACAGGTGGTCTACAGAAAAGTCTTTTTACTGAGGCACTCATACTAAGGATTCAACACCTTCCATTCTCTTCAAAATTATACCCTCCTGAAACTTATTCCACCATTTTTCTCCTTAATGAAAAGCAGGTTCTTTGAAGACAAGGAAGTACTTGCTGCTCCTGCTTTTGTATGGAAGATTTAAATTTTATAGAATTGTGCAATTCTTCTGAAATGCATAGCTTAGATACATTTGTTCTGTACTATTCAAGGCTCTCACAGTCCAGCTTTGTGTATTTTTCTCTACACAGGTTAGCAGAGTATGGAAACAAGTTCTGATTAACCTTCTGCAGGTACTGCAGGAATAAGAGCAAGCAAAAGAAAGGACAGAAAATTCTAGCAATTCTCCTGAGTTACATGACCGGGCAAAATCAGGGTGGGTGATTTCTTGCAGGCCAGCAGTTTGAAAAGCTAGGCAAAGTTCACAGGGAGGAGGGGAAAAAAACAAACCCCAAACAAACCNTTTTTGACCTCTAGAGAATTGCTTTCTTTATACACACTTTTAATTACATGTGAAGTGAGGTAGCTACTCATTTCCAAAGACAAATAACTATGTATTTTTAATTTATGTTGCCACAAGGGAGCCACATAGACCTTTATTGCAGTAAAACACAGAGCATGTTCTTGACATGGATTGTATTTTTCACATCACACAGTGGCTGCTGGCACTATTATTGCAGACTGTGTTTACTATTGTGTTG
>VYZS01025676.1:0-12028 GCA_013400695.1 Neodrepanis coruscans
CTTAGGAACTGCTCATGTCCTCCTGGAGCAAGAGGATGCAGAGGGAGGATGTGGAAATTGGGCTGGAGAAACACACAGAGAAGGCAAATGACTGGAGATCTCCCCAGTGGACCATCAGATGGGTACTTGTGCCAATGTTTCCTCCTCGCAGCTGACAGGGATGAAAAAGAGCAGGAAATACAGGTTGTGCTGGAGGTCAGGGAGGCACTGGAGAAGCTGATGGAGTTCATGGAGAAGATGCAGCTGGAAGAAGAGAGGATCTTCCTGCAGCTGAGGGAGGGGCAGAGGAGCCACAGCCCAAGTGCTGAGGCAGCAACAAAGCTGAAGCTCAGCAAGGTGAGGGCACTGCTGGGCTGGGCTGAGCCTGGGTTTAGGCACAGGACACTCTGGTCACCTTTAAGAGCCACTGTTGTGTGATATTTCCACTCCCAGGAACATCATCAGGGCTCCTCCAGGTGAGTGTTACCTGGTTCTACCCAAGCAAGACCAGCTTTTTACAGATGTCAAAGAAAGAAATCAAAATACTTCCAAGAAGTGCCTGTTTTTACCCCTCCTCTGCATCACCTGCAGTTCTCATGACTCTTCTTTAAGGGCTGCACAGCCATCAGTGCTCTGCTGCTGTCACACCAATTACCTACTGACTTGATTATGTGAGAGAGAGGTAATGAAAGCCAGGATGTGCAATTATATTTTGCATTATTTCTTCCAGGCCATGCTTGCCCTCACCTCTGAGTCCCAGGAATGGCTACTGAAACACCAAACCAGTGTGGAGACTGCCCACAGCAGGCTGGAATATCTGAGGGACCTGTCAATCATCCAAGCACAGCAGACAAAGGTACTGCTTCTCCTTAAAGGCAAATAAAAGCCACTGTGCTGCTGTCTGGCAAAAGCACAGGCACTTGCCACGTTCTCAGAGTATCATCCAAGAGATCAGAGCCCTGCAGAACAAAGTTACAGGAGAAGAACATCAAACACAAGTCATGCAGCTCAAATAATGCCTCACAACTTCTGCATCAGCTTGAAGGATGTGGAGAGATCCCAGAGCTGCAGCTGGGGGACAAAAACCATTGAAAAAAAAAAAGGATTTAAGCTACTGAGTCACTGGACAATGTGCAGGGGATGGCCAGGAATTGACAGTACCAGGATGTTTGGGGGGTTTTAAATTGTATTTTTGACAGGCCTTTGTCTGCTTTGTGCTGTTTCAGGTGTTTTTCTCTGGGTCCCATCAGTGTTTTGAAAACTATCAGACCAGCAGGTTTTATGGCATTGGGGGGGTCTCACACAGCACGTGCAGAGATGTCCAACAACAACTGGTCCCTCTGCTCAAGGCTGTGGTTCAGATGCTGCAGGAAAACAGCATTTTAGCACCTGAGACACCAGGTAAGAGAAGAGTCACCTTATTTTATTTTGTTGGAACTTTTCAACTGTGAATACAGAAAGAGATTTCTCATCTGGCAGCTGAAAGTGAGGCTTTGGCTCTACTTTGTAAGAATTAAAGATCTCCTTGGACTTATTTAACAAACCCTTTATCATTTGTGCAAACTTTGCCACAGGCTGGGCTGAGCCCTGAGATCATTTGTAAGACAATTTCTCTTGCCAGGCCTCACCAAAGTCAATGTAAATTGTGCAGAACAATTCATGTCTTGCAGGAAATACATTCTCCCATGTTTCTTCTACAGGCTACTCATCAAGAAGCACTTTAAAAGCATCTGCTGAAGCCCCCCTGACATCCCCTGTTCTGCCCCCTTCACCCCCAGAGAGGATCAGCCACCTGCAACAACAAGTTCAGACAAGGCAAGAAATCCTTGTTCAGCTTTTTTTTTAGTTACAAAAAGACATTTTTGGCAGGTTTGGAAGGTTTCTCTCCCCATGAGGCTCGTTTTTGGGGGTTGTGTGCAGAAGATTCCTGTTCTCCAGGGATGTGGGGATGATTCTGTAAAAGCAGAGGTGTGTTCTCAGGGTGTCTCCTGCAGGTTTCTCTTGGAGAAACACGCCTGGGAAGTGGCCCAGCTGGAGCTGTCCCTGCTGGCTGCAGAAATGAACACTCTCTGCTCCTTCTGTGAATCATCCAAGGCTGAGGATGAGGAACACCATGAAGAAAACTGGGTAAGGCTGGCATTGTGTCACCTTGGAGTTCTCAGCTGATACACGGGGAAAGAGAATTTTCCATTTCCTATTTGAATTCCTTTCAATTTTCCCACATGGCTTCAGAAAAGGAAATCAAAGCAAAAAGGTGTTTTTTGGAGAGAAAAGAAATGTTCTGTTCTCACTACTGCAAAGCAAAGCAGAACCTAAATTAGCTTCCCCTCTGAATTTGGAGGCACAAGAGGCAGTGGCCTCATCCTCAGGAACTCCTGGACACTCCATCACCCCCCAGTGAATCAGATGGTGCCTGAATGTGGATGTTCATGTCCTGGCTGTGATTGTCACATCTCAGGCTCAGTTCTTGTTCTCCTGTCTCAGTTGGGCTGTCTGTAGTTCCAGGGGATGAAGAGCAGCAAAGGAACAGGCTCAAGGGATTCACTCCTGCAAGAACTGTCAGAACACCACGACCTCGCTGAGCAGGAGCTGTGGCAGAGACAACTGCAAGAAATCCAACACTTAGGCCTGAGCCCAGACTTCAGAGTGCCCAAACAGCCCCTACACATCCTGCAAGAAATGCCACAGCAGCTGGCAGCTTGTCTTCTTGGCTCACAACCCCCAGATCCTGAGCTGAGTGCACAGCAGGTGAGTTTTAGGCATTTTCTCTGTGTTATTGTCCCCTCCTTGTCGAGCATCTCCCCTGGGTGCTGGGGTGTTATTAAAGCACCTTAAATGTTCCAGATGTCCCTGGACAGGGGGCTCCTCCAGTTCTGGTGCCCACATGGCAAATCCTCTACCCCTCATTTTCTTTTTATCCCTTATTTTCTTTTGCTCAACAGAAATTACATCCCTGGGCAGCCAAGCCCCCCCCAGGCTCTGTGACACAAATGCTGCAGGTTTCAGCAGTGAAAATAGTGAAGCTGGAAGCTCTGAGACAAGTCTGCCTGTACAGAGTCCTGGATCTCTACTGCAACCTTCAGGTAGAGGCACTGCATGATTCTCATCAGCCTCAAGGGAATTCACAAAGCTTTGAGGGCAAAGATGCCCATCCTGACCAAAAATCTACAGTTTGAGAAGCCTCCCCCACAGGTCTGGGTGTTGAAAGCTCTGGAATTATGCCAAAAGCTGGGAAAATACCTTCATTTCTATGAAAATTTGTATTTTCTCATTGTTTTTCTTATCTGCTCCAGGTTCAGAGCTGTCCAGAAGGTGTGACAAGGATCCTGAACAGCCTGAACTACAAAAGCAAAGGTGAAGAGGTGGCCCAGGAGGTGGCTGGGGCTAGAGAGGAACAGCAAGTGGCCAGAGCAGTGGCTTTTCTCCAGGAGCACCACCAGGAAGGGGATTTGCTGAAAGGCTTAGACACAGAGGCAGAAGCTGAGCTGAGAAAGATGCAGGCCCAGTTTAGGCTGGAAATTCAAACCCAGACAGAAGAAAAGGTACAGCAGCTCAAGTTGTGGCACAGCCACACAGAACCTTCAATAAAACCCCTGGCCACCTCCTAGAAGTGCTTTGTGTGGCTCACAGCCCTTCAATTCCTGCTGCCAAAGGGAATTTTTAAAAAGCCCCTTTAGAAATAGATAAATTGTTTTCAGAGTGGTTCATTCCCCCCCCTCTGGATTCTTATTTCCAAACCTGCAGCAAGAACTGGAACATTCCCACTGTAAGAGTTTCTCATGGGTTGGTTTTTTGTTGTTCTATTTTTTTCCCCCCCAGATAAAAGCCCAAGAAACAAGAGTGATCCAGGAGACCAAAGCAGAGGAGTTTGGGAATCTTGTGGCTTATTCCATCCTATCTCAGAGACACCTGAGGCAAACAGTCACCTTGCTGCAGGATTCCTGCAGGCTCAGGAAGGGGGCCCTGAGGTCCCTCAAGGAGGGCACAGGCCTGCAACACCTCGTGGGAGAAGTAAAATTCTCTTCTTAATGTGGTTTAGAACCTGCAGCTCCTCCACTGTGTTGTTAAAAGACTTGAAATTTAAAACCTTTCAGGAATTGTGTTTGTTGGGGGGCAGTTAATTCCAGATTACAGTGTATTAAATTAATTTTTAATGCCAAAAGAATTGGAACTATCCTGGGATCTGCTACTACAAGTCAGACACTTCAGATCCATTTCCATTTTTTGTGAACATTGAATTTGTGTTCAGAGGTGTGGGGTTGTTGTTTGGGTGTTTAAAAACACCAAAATCAAAGGGTGTACAGGACTGACAGAGGCTCTTACCAAACTGCCTTTCAAAACCTCTGCCCCTTCAATCTGTCCAAGGTGTTGTGGAGAGAATAAAATAACCAAAGGAGGGTCAGTTCCCACTTTATCTTTCAGGATTTCTCACTGGGTGATGACACCAGGGCCATCCTGCTCCTCCTGAAGGACAACCCAGAGCACACAAGTTTAGTGCTGGAATTCCTCCAGACTGTGAGATTATTGCAGCTGAGAGAGACACATTTCAAGGAAATAATCAGAACCCTAAAGGGCTCCATCCAGGAGAAGGTAAAACTAAAGATAAATTACCTTGCAGTGTTATTCAGAAAACCAGAAATTATTTGTATTGCTGTTGATACTGTGCAAAGGACTTTGTTCTTCAAGTTTGAGTTTCTTGAGCAATACCAGGGTCTTTTTCTTTTCATCTCCAGTTTGTGGATCAGGCAAATGTCACAGCCAATGAAGTGAAAAAATTCAGGGAGCAGAAAATGAAGAGGCTGGAGGAACTGCTGAAAGTCTCCCTGAAAAATAAAGGAAGCAAGAAGAATATTGCAAGGACTTTTGATCCACTGCAGGTGAGAAAAGAGCAAATCCCAAGTGTTTTTTAATTGATTAATGGTGTCATAAAAATTCATGACTTGTTCTACAAAAATCACAACAAATATAGGAAGAAAATGGTTGAAAATAGAGCTTAGGAATGTAATACTTGAAGTTGGAAAGGGAGAGGAGAAGAATAGCTCCTAAAAGTAGGTTATGCACAAAATGAAAGAACAGGGGAACATAAAAAAATTTAATGGAACCAGCTTTTGGGGGGGAATTCTGGCTCTTTTCTGATGTTCAGGCTCACTAAAACATGGTGAGGGCTGGTGTTTATCACTGCAGAGCCTGAAGTGTAACAGCTTTTCATGGGCCACTGTCTCATCTCCTTTTCCTTGCAGGGCCCCAAGGAAAGCAGTGAAGGAAAAGCTTCCTTGGCAAAGGATTTCCATCCAGATTGGCACAAACTGGGAGTCAGATTAGAAGGAGATAAAGGAGAAGAAATACAGCCAACCTGCAGTTGTGCATCCTCCGTCCCTGGGAAGCCTCCCTGGGTTCCAGGGACACAGCAAAAGGCAGAGGAGCAGCTCCTCTCCTTCCTGACTAAGAGTAAGCCTGGCTGGAGTGAGCTGTGAGTCCTTCCTGATGCTGCTGCATTGCCTGGGGGGAGCTTTAATGCTTTGGAAAAGGAATGAACAGGGAACAGGAGGGGTGGAACTCCCACAGAGGGAAGGGTGTTACCAGAACTCTGATGTGAAACCAGAGAGGGGTGTTTGGGCATAAATTAAATGCAGTGTCTCACCTAAATCACGTTTATGCACCTGCAGAGCTGAGTTTGCTTCATCCTTAGGCTTGGAAGGGTTTTCTTGAAATATCAGCAGCAGAGTTTCCTCTTCTTTGAGAGGATTTCACCAGGGATCAGGTGAATTATCCCATGTGATCAACTGCTTCATGTTTCAGTCTTTTCCAGCACCTTCTCTAGGAGGCAAACAGCTGTTTATTGACTCAGTTTAATGAAGTGGGAAAAGCAAATGTTGCAAGAGTCACAGTTTTCAGGATGCCAGAGAAGCATTTCCCTATCCCTCCCTTTGGAGGGATCCCAATACACTTCTCCAGCTTTGAACCAATTCCAAAAATCAGACATTTAGTCACAAAGTACAACTTTTAATCCTGAAAGGTGATTTTTAAACTGATTTCTCGGGCTCAAATACTGTGTAGGAAAGTCAAAATCATGGAACAATGAGAGGGGTGGACACAAACCCCTCTGGAATTACTTGTGCCATTACCTGGAACCTCCTCTTCTCACAGATATCAAGGTGCTGAAACAGGCAGAACACCTGATGGCATCCAGGGTGATCCTGCTGAACCCACAGCTCTCACCACCTTCTCTGGATGGTAAAAACCTCAGTTATTTCCTTGACTTTTGTTTCTTTCCATCTGCTTAACACCAAAACACAGCAGCCCAAGGGGAGACCTGCATCAATAATTCACCTACAGATGGGAGTTGGCAATTACAGGGCCCTCATAATAAATAAAATAATGGGCTGAAAACACTTAAATAGCTAAATGCTGTTTTCATCAGCTGGGAAAAACAGTCCTATCAATTCTGAGGAGACACAGGATTGGTAAATTTGACAGAACTCCATTCATAGAGTTCAGGGCACAGAGAAAGGGTTTCCTCACCCATAAATCTCGTGGCAGAAACAACTTGGTCAGGGAAAATGGAGAGGAGAATTCTGTAAGCAGCTCAAACCACAACTGTGGGAATCAGGAGGGTTGGGACTTGGGGCTTTTTGTTTGGGTTTTTTTGCTTAAATAGATCAAACTATTAAAGAGACTTCCACAGAAAAATTGAGATACATGAGAAAGGGGAATTGGACAACAGAGTTTTAGACAGAAAAATATGCCCCAAACAGCAAAACTACTCACCTGTTCCACCTTTTCCACATCATTTCAATGTGTGAAGTGTCTGCTCAAGACAGATGGTGAGAGAGGGCAATATTTCTCTTTCTGTTTGCACAGGTGCTGATGAAACTACAAGTGTGAAACCCTCCTTTCTCCTTGGGCTCCTGAGGGAGGTGAAGGATGAGCTCCAGAGTTGTGCAGGGGCAGCTGGACTGGTCCTGGGCCAAGGGCTGCACCCAAGTAAAGCTCAGCTCTGCTCCTTCTGAGCTGACAGGCAGAATTTCTGCTTGTTGTGCTCACAGTTTGCTGCACAGACACCTGAGTTCCCCCCCTGGGCTCTCCCAGGGAAGGGAGGACTCCACACACCGAATGACCCCCGAGACACATAATCCATGTCACCTCTCTAGGCCTCAGATATCAGAAATTACACTGTGAAAAGTAAAATTTTGGACGTTTCCCAAGCAATTTATGACCCTTATAATAACCCATAATGCAGCAGCAGGGCTGCATTTTGTAGAAAATGCAAAATATGCTGTATTTCTCCTCTTATATTTTACACTCATATTGCAGTGCTGCCTTTGGGCCAAACAACATGAAAACAGAGGCCAACAAGTCTAAAGAAATGCTCCTTTTCTTGCAGTAAAAGCCAGTAGTGCTGAGGGTACAGAGGATGGCTCAAGGGCTGAGGAAGAATTGACAGCAGTGGATGCTGCAGCCCTTTCTCCCAGGGAGTTTGTCATTTATCAGTTTGGCATCTCCATCCTGCAGCTTCTCAGGTCTCACATTAATGTAAGTGTTTAACACCCTGATAATAGTTATAAAAAGTAGAAAATTCATAAAATTATCATCAGAGATCACAAACCCAAAATCCCACCAGTCCTTGCATTTGTTTTGGGATCTCTCTTGAGCACCTCCCTCAGGTGATGAGGAATTCAGCCCTGCCTGCTGCTGGATATTGTGATAAAACACTTCCCTGTGTAGCTTGGAACAATAATTGTCTCATTTTCCCTGTGCAGTTCTTTGCACACCCTGGTTTCAGCCTGAGCAAACTCCCCAGGGTCTTCCCTAACAGCATCAAATAAAGAAAATAAAGTTGTAGTGACCACAGCCAGAGCTCCAGGACTGGAGTGCACTTTCATTTACTTAATTACAAACCTGGCAAGAGGGTTTTTTTAGAAGAGTCTCCATTCTCAGGTGGAATTGTTTTGGCTCAGTGGAACCCACTGCAAATCAAGGCTGACACTTAAATGAGCTTTATCCCATGAATCCCTCCCTCTGCAGACCCGGAGTGCACAGAATTCTTACAGAAGCTTTTCTCCCTCTCTTTGCAGGCTCCAGAAATTGCCCTGTGTGTTGCCTCCAGCCTCCCCCTGAGTGATGCCCCTGGCAATGCCTTCAGGAATTCTTTCTTTTACCAGGTTTGCCCACCCTGGGCTATGCTTTCATCCCCATTTTACTTGCCAGTCCCAGAAAAAAAAATATCTCAGGCTTCTCAAGCCACAGTGTGCTTGATACTTTCTAGGAAAAAAATGTTAATAAGCTCCAGAAATGTCTGAGCACAAATTGAACAGAGCACTGCAGGATGCAGGGTTTGAATACATATTTAATGTGAGGGTCAGACGCAAAGCACCTTTATTAAATCAGCTCTGATTATCCAGTTTCTCATGTCCAAGTTCTACCACTTTCATTTCTAAATTCTACCAGAATCTCTCCAGGTCAGCTTTACAGGAGCCAATGCATCAGCATTTTACTCTCTATAAAGAGATTACAGACTCTGATTATTATTTATTTCTAAAACTGAAAAGTGCAGGGAGACATTCCCTAAAGTTGAGGATATTTAAATATAAACCTGTTCAGAGCAGAGAATGCAAGAAAGGCTTGGATTGACATCACAGATTATTAGAGCAAGCCTTAGGACTGTCCTGTGCATGTGGATATTCCCCAGCACCAATTTGAAACCTTGGACCTACCCAAAATTGAGACAAACAGCTGGAAAAGTTGCACCTCTGTCTGAGCTGTGGATATTCGTTTTTTTCTCAGAATTCCAAGCAGAAACTCTTCATTCTAAGGGACTGCCTGAGCTCTGTGGGAGGTTTCCTTCTCCTCCTGGTGCACTGCCTGGCTCATGTCACTGCTGCCAACCTCAGCCACGACACCAACCCCCTGTTCCTGAGGCTTTTCTATCAGGTACATCCTCATGTTCCACGTGTTTGTTAAAAAAATGCCATTTTAAGAGTGAGGGGTTGATGCTTTGTGTAATTCAGTGATGAAATGGGATTTTTTTTAAGCAGTTCACTATTACCTGAGCTGCCCTCACAGTTACACAGGGACTGTTCACAGCAAGAGCTGTGAATACATTCAATACATTCAATGTTTAAAGAATTCTGCTTTGCCTCAGGCAGCAGAAAAACCCACCAGCTCAGCTCTCAGTGTCCTGCCTACGTGCAAACAGCACTAACTCACAAGCAGCTTCATTCCACAAGAGGTAAAACCCACAGAACTCCACTCCCCCCATCACCTGGGCAGGACATGGGGGAACCCAGGAGGGTTTCATGACCACAGAATAGTTACACCAGGGAAAAAAAGCATTAAAAAAGGGGAAGAAAAGGAACTGGAATGTTTTGCCCCATCACTTTGTGATGCAACAGGTTTGCAGGACCTTTTAAAAAGTCATGTTTGGGTTTTTTTTCCTCTCTAGGCACTGCAGGCCTGTCTCAGTGAGATGTTCTCCCTCAGACTCCAGCTCTCAGCAGGTCCCCAGGGTGACAAATCCCCTGGGATCACCCAGGTCTTGCTAAAGGAGCACCCACTCTCCAAGGAGGAGGGAAATCTCATCTCCCAGCTTTTTGAAGCTAAAGTTAAAAGCCCCACAGACATGGAAGCCCTTGAGAAGGTAAAGTCCACCAACCCTGTATTTTCTTTCTGACAGAATGGAAAATTTAGAGGTGCCTGTAACTGATAAACTGAAATGCTCCAGAGAGCTTGGGGATCCTCCCTGGGGACACTCAAACCCTTCTGGACACAGTCTGAGCAACAGGCTCTGGCTGATTCTGCTGGAGAGTATTAATTATCTGCTCCCTCCACTTCTGTGCTTTTTCTATGACACACAAACCTCTTGCTCCACTAGAAATTTGAGGAACCACTGAGTGACAAGTGGCTTGTGAAGAAGAAAGAGCATTTCCTTCATGCCTTGGGCAGCAGTGGAAAGGACAGCTTGGGATGGAGGGCAGGGTAAGGAGAACTGGCCAGGAGCTATTATTTAAATTTACTATTATTTACTATTTCATTACCTTGCACAGTGAAATTCATCTCTCTGGTTTGTTCCTGTGATGAGTCTCTGGATAAATTTTAATCCTGGCCTTTCTTCCACCTCATTTTAAACACCCCTTTCCATGTTTTCCTCAGCTTTGAAGAGGAAACCTGTGCTTCCTCCCCCCCTTCAGAACTGGAGGAGAAGGTGGATGTGCTGACTGAGGAGCTGCTGCAGATCATAGAGGATGAACACCAGTTTTTGAAGAGCAAAGGCAATGAAGACCTGCTTGTTTACTACCTGGAAATCACCAGTTTGGAGAAGGAGTGTTTGGTCAAACAAATCAATGCCTTAGAGGAGGAAATAGCCCTGGGCAGAAAGCTGTAATGGCACTCAAAGACCTGGTGTTTGGGTTTTACTTTGGTTCTCTGCTTTTCTAGTTGGGCTTCAAGCCAAAGTAAATGCTCTATTTTGGTATTAACTACAGTGTATTTTTCTTCTCCCTACTAAAAGCTCATTAAATTAGGAGTGAAAGCAGTGCAGTAATTTAAGTGACAAGACTGTGGCCAAAGCAAATGACATTTCTGGCTGTATCCAAGGGCTGAGAAGAAATATTGTGCTGCAAAAGCTCAGACTCAGAGTTTCCAGGAACAGAAGCAAAATATAGACCCACTCAATTCTGCTTTGTGTTAAATTCATTATTTTTTTCCAACTGATTTATCACTCTACAACATGTTGTGAAGTTCAGCTGATAGTTACAACTTTTCTGCCTTTATGACACAGCAAAAATCTATAGATATAATTAACCCCAGTGATTTTTATCTACACAATTACACATCAAGAACAAGAAATATTCTTCTGCACCACCAAAAGCAACTTGCCCAGCCCAGAAAACCTTGGCTTGTGCTGAAGTCACCACCTTTCAGCTCTGTCCCACACAGGAATGCAGGTCCTGCACTGTTCAAGCCCAGCTCTGCTCTTAAGCTTTGGGGAGACAGTCTCTCCTCCTCCCAAATTCAAGAGTCAGACCCTGAAACACACGAAACATTCAGTATTTGCTGATCAGTGAAACATCACCACAGCCTCTGGTGGAGGTAAAAAGCAAGTGAGGGAAGAGCAGAGTCATTCAGGGCCCCTCCTTCCCCACCAGTACAAGAGTTCACAGCAGCACAGGACAGCTCAGATAATTCATGAGCCCCCAGTATTTCTCCCTCTGATATTCAGGTCTTTGCTCACAACTCAGCAGCCCTTGCTGCCTCTGCCAGAAGGAGGCAAAACCACCCTTCAAGGCAATTTGGGGGATGTTTTTTTTATCTTCCTTGACTTGCTTGTGCTTCCACCAAAGAGCTTTTGCACTCCCCTCTCAGGGCACTGACACCAGATCAGATGGCTTTCATAAAAACCATTGGCAAATTTATTGATAGAGATGCATTTCCTTTTCAACTCACAGAAGGGTCCAAATTTTCAAATCTTATGTTCACATTATTAAAAACCCCTTAAAAACCCCCCAGAGAGAAAAAACCCCCTCCCAACCCCCTCCAAAAGTTTGAGATGCACACAGAGCAAGAGACAGGGAGTGGAGGACAGTGAGTGCTTGGTGTTTTGCTGGGGTTTTGCAGTGCCAGCCTTGCTCCCCTGCCACAGTCAGTGCTCCTAAACCTGGCACAGCCACGGCTCTACCGCTTGGTGTTGACCCAGTGGTACCTGTCCACTCGTGGTCCTGTGAAGGCAGCTGAGGCTCTGTAGAACTTGTGAGCCCTGTGCTGGCCATAGTAGGAGCCATCAGACAGGTAGGGCTTCCTGTAGAGATACTGGGACCAGGGCTGCAGGGGAGCCGTGTAGTAGTCACTGAACTGGACAGCAAGAGAGGAGAGGGTGGCACAGGGAGTTTGGGGAAGGGGGGGGAAGAGTCTGGTGCCCAGAAGCACAGTCTGACCCCCAGCAGCACAGCCTGGGACCCCCTCCCCAGCAGCACAACCTGGGACCCCTCCCCAGGAGCACAACCTGGGACCCCCTCCGCAGGAGCACAACTTGTTGCTTTCCTTCCCAAGGAAC
>VYZS01025692.1:0-12270 GCA_013400695.1 Neodrepanis coruscans
GAAGGGAAGGGAAGGGAGATCCTTGAGCCAGATCCTCACCTGAGGCAGCCTTCACGAGAGGAACCAAAACTAAGTGTGCCCCAAGTCTGTGTGTGTGTTTATCACCAAAGCAAGAGCTGCTATCACAGTGTTAAAACCTCAAGCAAAGAGAGAGGGAACTGCTTTTTTGTCAGCTCAATTGCTTCTTCATCCTGAACAAGTGGAGCATGTTCAGGACAGTTCTCACATCTGAATCTGAAGACAGAGTGTGAACCTTTATAAGCTTCAGGAGGGATTTAAGCTTTCCCTTGATTTCCTCTTTTGCTTCTTGTTATGTGTTCCATTGCAGTGTGGCAGGAACAATGCATCAGCCTTTTATTTAAGGGCTTCAAAATGCTTTGAAACCAGATAATAAGAACTGGGTCAGTTCTGCCTCCCTCATTTTAGAGATGAGGACAAACAGGTAGGGAGGTTAAATGGTTTGCCCTGCAGAAAGGAAATGTATGTATAGCACAGTTTGGAAGAGCACCTAAAACTTTTGGCTCTGTTACCTCTGTATTTACCACAGGGATGGATTTCCTCCTTCTGTGACAATTACTTCCTCTGTGATCACTGGCTATGAGGCTGCCAGCCAGAAAATGACAATTAAAGCCACCCCAAAGAAGATCAGCAGCCCAAAGCTGAGCTTTGTCTCTCTGCAACAAGCTGGAAGGATGATTTAGGGGACATTTTAGAAGAGAATGAGATTGGCTCCTGTGTGTTCAGGTCATGGGTGAAACAACTGTAAAGTGTGTCAGGGCTTCCCAAAGCAGCTGCTGCCAAAGCCCAGCCCCTGGGAATGTGGGGCAAAACTGGAGCAAGACAACAAATTGCAGAGTATTTGCCCCATGAAATGCTGCCAGGAAACTGCAGAGCCAGGGAATAAACCTGGCTGGCCAACACAGCTAATAGGGATTTACTTCTCCTCTCAATTTCTGTTTGCTTTCATTGCTATCCAGACCCTCAGTGTGGGACTCTCTGGGATGTTGCTCTCAAGGATCTCTTTTTTCTGTAGAGTCTCATGATCATTTGTGGTTTTCTGGTGGTGACAGTTCCTGCAGAGAAGAGGTTGCATGAGAGTCTCTACTTTCTCATATAATGGGGAGCTTTCCATTCAGCAGAAGTGCAAAGAAAAGCTCAGAATACACAGACTTCAAATGCTGATGCCAGGCCATCTACATCAAACCACCCTGGAAGAGAATGATCACGGGTTTCAGTGTGTTGTTTTCTCACCTTGCAGAGGAATTGCAGGCTTAGGAGGCAGGAGCATTGTAAGTCAGTCAGATTTATCCCCAGTATATGTGACAATCCAGTGACAGCAGGTCAGATGTAACTGAATAGCATCTTAGTGAAGTCTCAACAAAGTATCTCAGAGAAAAGAGAAAAACAAATGCGTGGCTGGGCTACAACATCTCAGACCTACAAAAAGAATAATCTGCATTTATCTGCTTCCTATCCAAGGCTGATGCAGTCCCATGCAAACTGGAATGCAACCCCTGTGTGCAGTCACAAAGCACCCAAGGATTTCCTGAGTGGAAAAGTTGCTTATTAAGAAGAACTCCATGGCAGTTCCTGCAGCAACCTTTATCTTTGGCTTGAAATCTGTTTGTGCTCAACCTTCACCTCTGGCTTGAGATCTGCCTGTATTTACTTCCAGTTGGGTGTGTGTCACATTTGCTTGTAGTAATCAGGTTTGCACTGAGGGTTTGGACTGGAGGAAGATTTCCCAGGCTGGGGACTCCTGTGGGACCATCTTGGTGCTGCTGCAATCAGCACAAAGTGCTTTTGATGGCAATATAAAATGTGCCATGGAGGCCTTTGAGGGGAGTCCTCTGACAGCTCAAGAGCCCTCAGACTGAAGAGGAGCAAATCCAGCCCCAAATAGGTTGGTTTTGTCCCTGCAGTTTTTTCTCTTTGCCCATCCAAGCTGTGCCAAAGCACCAGGGGGAGGACAAGGGATGGACAAGTGGGGGGTGGAAGGGAGGGATACACGAGCACTGGTCAGCACTGCTGGTCCTGGGGCTCCCAAAGCTTCCTCAGGTGGGAGCCAACCTTCCTCCTGTCACCAGCTGTGCCCTACAACCCGGGGCTGTCCCCTGCTCCAGCACATCTTGTTGCAGCCCAGCTTTGTGCTCCTCAAAGAGCTCCTTTTGGAAGGGAACATCCATGTCATTATCTTTGTTCTGCAGCAGGGCACAAAAACCTCGACAGACCTGGCTCAAGGCTGTGATGTGAATTTTAAAGTACAACCCCTGGGTGAGTGAAAACCCAATTTCATTATCCCAACAACATTATCCTTCGTGGATCCTCACAGAGGAAGGGAGAAGACAAGGTCTCCAAAGACACGACAGGATTTCCAGCAGGAAGGGCAGCATGTTCTTATCTGAGACATTTACTGGAAGGGGAAGGATGGGAAATTCATCAGTTGTGGAACAGATCTTTAAAAAAACTGCTCCACTTGTGTGTTGTTTATAAATAATTGTATTTTTAAGAGCCATGTCAAGATTGTCCTGGGAATCACTGGTGGGGTCCTGGACAATCTGGAGGCTCTGGGTGAAAAGCAGCACCTTTTTTTAGTCACCTACAGAAATAAAGAGGGTGTGGGAGGCCCTGGAGCCAAACAGATGAGGGACCAAGGAGTTATTTAGAGAAAGGGAGTGGAATATTTAGGTTTGAGCAGGAACATGAGGTGTCCAGGGCTGGAAGAGTCAGGATGGCCAGAGGAAAGCAAAGACAGTCCCTTCTCAGCCACTTGAAATATGGCAGGAGCTGATAGCAGCTGCAGGAACGATCTTTTTTAGACAGAAATTGATTTTCCAAGATTGCCAGGAGAGAAAAAGAGTGCTTTGGCATCGACAGAGCAAGTACAAAATCTTTTTTTGCCTCCCCCCTCCAAATGGACAAAATATCAAGAATTTTGACAGCAAAGGACCTGACCCTCTGAAAAGCAATTTTCAGTGAACCTGCAGATTCTCTTCCTGAAGGACAAAAATAAGGATTCTTTCCCTTGTGACAGTTTACTGCAGCCAATCTGCTGTCCTGGGATGGATTATTTTCTCCCTTTCCACTCACTAAATTCCCCCCTGCACTGTTCTGGAGCTTTGCTTTGTGCCACATAATGACTATTTAAAAGCAACAACAATGTTTATTTAAAACTACTTGCACCTAAAAAAGCAGCAAAGGATAGATTATATCTTTAAATTCCAATCTGGGAAAAATTATTGTTGAGTTAGCTCAATATGTGCCAACAAGACAGAGCTCGTTGCTTCAGCCATTCTGTTCCTGTTCTCAGGGCTGGCAGAGGACACTTTGCCTTTGCTCCTCCAGGCAAGTCCTTCCACAGCTTTGCTTTTAAGTTGCTGATGATTTTCATGTCAAAAGCAAGAAGACTTCAGGAGTCAAGCAGGGCTTTGTCAGGTGGTTCAGGATGTGGGGATTGAGAGGCTGAATGCAAAATAATCCTTCACTTTAGGGCTGGTGGAAGGCAGGGAGTGGGGGGGGATAGGACAGAGCCCAAATGATGCATTTTCCCACTGCCACAGACATCTGAGAGCACCCTGGAACACCAAAAATGATAAGAAATTATCCCCAGAGCTTCTAAAGTGCTTTCCAAGTTCCAGTCAAGCTCCCCGTGGTGCTGGGGCACATGTAAATGTGAGTGCAGCTCCTCAGGGTGCCACCAGCCCCACAGAGACAGAGGGGCTTTTTGGGGTGGGACTGGTCATTGACCAGCAGAATTTAGGCTGGGAGGGAGCTCAATCAGCCCTGAGGGCCAGCCCAGCTCCAGAGGAAATGTAATCATTTATTTTATAGAAATAGGGTGAGTCCCCTTCTGGCAATGGGCTGAACTCTGTCCTGCTGCACTTCACCTGAGCCCTCTCTGGTTGTTTGGGGTTTGCTTCTTTCTTGGTTTGTTAAGTATTTTCTCCCTCCCTTTTTTAAACAAATAAGGGATATTTCCAGGTTCAAAATGTGGAAGGAGATGTGGGGAGAGGAGCATGAGGAGGAGGAAGAAACCAGGAGCACGGGGAGCTCAGAATCCTCTCCCCAGAGCAGAGAGAGAACATGGAGAGCCCACCAACAGCCAAGTTATTAACAGGGCTGAAATGAGTTATTTTACTTGCAGTAATGGGTGAAACCAGCTAATAAAGGCAAATTATATTTTTTTAAGGCATATGAAAGGTAGTCAAGGAAACACAATATCTCCCCTGTTCCACTGTCTAGCCTCAGGAAAAACACATCTCTGATGCTGATGCCATCCTGATAAAATGACATTTTAAAAATATCTCTACCTGTGCTGCTGGTAGTGCCAGATTATTAAAATGATGAGAACTGTTCCCATTTGTCTGGCAATTTCCATCACTGTGCCACTATTAACTAGTGCATCCCTGGCCATCTCTGGGAAGAAACACCCAGGGACAGCCTTGTCTGGGTGAATTGTGTTCTTAAGGATCATGGGTTTCATTTAACAGCTGAGGAAATGATCTGAGGTGGGAATAAATGGCAATATCTGCTGCTTTCTGAGGGGGAACTGCATCTGTGCTGAGCTTCAGCTCCTGTGGTGAGAGAGCAGGGGTAGGGGAGAAACAGGACCCTGGGCTGGGTCTTCTCCAGCTTTGGTGCTCCTTTTTCCAGTTGTGATATGGGATGGGCCTGGAATTACAGGCTGGGGGGTCTGAGGGTGGCCACAACTGGCTGAGCTACAGCCAAGAGCTGCCAGGAAAACACTGCACAGGCTCTGGGGATGAGTTTAAGATCTAGGGATGAATTTAAGATCTAGAGATGAATTTAAGGTCTAGGGAAGCATTTAAGATCTGGGTATAACTCAGATCTAGGTATTCATTTAAGATCTAGGTGTAACTCAGATCTAGGTAAGAATTTAAGGTCTAGGGATGAATTTAAGAACTAGGGATGAATTTAAGCTCTAACTCACCTGTGCCTCACCAACCAACATATTTCCTGTTTCTTCTGGTTGGAGAAAGCACCTGTAAGGCTTGTGCCTTACACTCAGTTTTGGCTTGCAGGGAAAATGTTCCTTTAGGAGTCTGACAAGAGCCCAAATCCCCTCTGGATGGACTTAGAGAAGGAGGCAGCGTGGTCCTGAGCGTGGTGTGGGAACTGACATCAGGTCACGTTGCAAGAGAAATATTTACATGTCCAGGTCTGATAAAGGCTCATTGTGAAGCTGCAGTTTCCTTCCAAGGGCTGCAGGACTGGCTCCGGGAAGGCTCCAAAGGAAATGGGGCCGGGGTGGAGGCTCGGCCCAAAAATGCATGAAATATTTTACAGATGAACCAGGGGGAATCAGGCAGGAAGCAAGGGCAGGCCAGGGTGGGAAGGGGGGTCTGCTGCACACAGGCACAGGGCTGCAGCTCGGGCTGACACTGCAGAGCATCCAGCAATACCAGGGAAAGGCAAAGGCAGGGATAACTGGGCAGGGATAACTGGGCAGGGATTACTGGGCAGGGGGGTGGGTGGACAGTGCTTATCTCTGCAAAGCCCAGTTTGCTGAGCTCTTAAAGAGGAGCAGAAAGGTCATCACCACCTTCCCCCCGACTTGGGACTTCTGTTGTGTGCCCTGCTGCCCACATCCCCCTGCCTGGCACCTCCTGCCATGGCCAGAGCAGCCAACGGAGCCTGGAGGGCAGGATGTGCAAATCCCGGGGCTGTGGGGGTGGGAACACACTCTAATTTCCACTGATAACACACTTGGGCAGAACCAGAGGCCTCAAGGCAGTTTGGTAATTTTTTCATTACATTTCATAATGATTTTCTCCAGTTTGAGGAGCTGCCTGAGTTCCCACCCAGCTGCTGATGCCGGTGATGTGGGAATTTGGAGGAAGGCAGCAATAAGAAATGATTCTAAGGAAGGATTAGTCACTGAGCTCTCTGGACAGAGGGGGTTGCATTCCAAGTGCTTCCCCAGCACTTGCAGGCTGGGATGGTCCCTGTCCATGTCCTGCTGGAGCTGCAGCAGTGCCAGGCACCAGCAGAGCTGATCCCCTTCACTGCACTTGCACCTCCCTCACTCTTCCACAGATATTCTGTGCTAGGCAGGACACACACCAGCAGCAAACTGCCTTTAGCTCATCTTTCACTCCTCAGCATCTGCCTCACTCCCTCCTGACTGATCCAGGTCCTGACTGTGTCCAGTTCTGGGCCCCTCAGTGTAAGAAAGGGATTGAGATGCTGGAATGTGTCCAGAGAAGGGCAGAGAGGATGGTGAAGGGGCTGGAGCACAAGCCCTGTGGGGAAGGACTGAGGGAGCTGGGGTTGTTCAGCCTGGAGAAGAGGAGGCTCAGGGGAGACCTTGTTGCTCCCTACAACCGCCTTAAGGGGGGTTGTAGGCAGGCAGGGGTCAGTCTCTTCCCTCAGGCACCCAGTGACAGAAGGAGAGGACACAGTCTTAGGCTGGTCAGGAGAGGTTTAGGCTGGATAGTAGGAAAAACTTTTTCACAGAGAGAGTGATTTCCCTTGGAATGGGCTGCCCAGGGAGGTGGCGGAGTCACCATCCCTGGATGTGTTTAAGCAAAGGTTGGATGGCAGTGGGATGGTGTTGGGTGGGTTGATAAGTTTGGCAATAGGTTGGACTTGATGATCTCTGTGGTCTTTTCCAGCCTTGTCAGTTCTGTGTGTAATCCTGGTCATTGATAATCCATCATGTTCCCTCAGAAATGATCCAGACAGCAGGACATGGTGCATGGATAGCACAGCTCTCCAGAGTCCCCTGGGAGACCCAGCGTGGCTGGAGCCTTCTGGGCCTCAGTTTCCCCACCTCTGGGGGTGGAACACTGGGAATTCCCCTGGAAATGCTGTGGGGAAGCTGAGCTTTGCTGGGCAGCAACAAAAGTGTGTTCACCCACCAGCAGGAAGCAGCACTCTGGAGTTGAGCAGCTGGTGAATAAATCCCAAGACCTTCCTGTGCCATGTGGCTCCTCAAACCATCTGGCCCCACCTGCAAACCAGGACTTGCTGAGGAGGAGCAAATCAGACTGGAAGAGTTGTTCTCTTGGAGTGAGTAATGTGGGCCTGTCCCCCAGCACTGCATGTTAATGATCCCTCCCGAGGAGGAAAGGGACAGGAAAAATTGCAGTGTAAAAATTGCATGTAAAAATTGCAGAATTTCTGGAGGCAGTTCCCTGGAATTCTTCTTTGGTTAATTTTTCCAACTTAAACAAAGAGATGTAAAGAAGGAGATAAATTGAAAATAAAAAAAAACACGTTGTTTCTTCTTTTTTTTTTTTATTTGAATTTTAAATACATAGCTCATTAATCAAATCAGGCTTGGTTATAAGCCATGTGACACTGGATGAATGACACAGAAATTACATTCCCAGTAACTCCAGATTACAAGGAATGTTTTAAATGTAATAGGGATTTTAATGGGGAATTCAGGTGTTTGCCTCAACCCTGGAAATGTTCAAGAACAGGTTGGGTGGGATTTTTTACAACTAGTGAGGGTGTCCCTGCCCTTAGCACAGTTTTCAGGAGGATTTGCTCCATCATCTTGCTGGGCACAGAGGTGAGACTGACTGGTTTGTAGTTCTTGGGGCTTCCATTTTGGAAATGGCATTTATGGTTCCCCTTTTCCAGGCAGTGGGAGCTTCACTGGGCTGCCACAGCTCCTCAGATATGATGGGCTGTGGCTTGGCCACTTCACCCAGTTCCCTCAGGACCCACAGATGCATCTCAGCAGCTCCCATGGACCCGTGCAGGTTCCTTGGATGTCCCAACCTGATCTCCTTCACTGTCCCAGTGCCCCCCTGTGGAGTGTCTGGAGCCCTGACTGGTTCCTCTTTGCTGGGAGGCATCAATCCTCAGCTTGGAGAGGATGATCCTTGACTATCAATCAGCTTTCTTGGGTTCCTCTTCCCTGGAGGGCTTTATCCCATGGGATGCTGAGGAGCAGATCCCTGAGGAGGCCACAGTCTGCTCTCCTGAAAGCCAGGACTAGGAGCTGGCTGTGCCTCCTCCTCGCTGCCCTCAGGGTCTCAGCTGCACCAGTTCACGGTCACTTCATTTCAGGATAAAGTGGAGGAGAAAATTGATGTGATAAAAGGAGAGATTGGTGAAATAGACGTTTTTGATGTGCCACAGAGAAATAAACTGTATTTCATTAAATTATTCCTTCAGCTGAAGGAATAACATTTTAGCTCAATAAGATTAGGAATTTAAAAGACTTCAAGAGAACTTCATTTCTCAGAAAGCACATTCAGGGACATTCTGACATTTAATTTCTTAGCAAACTGTGAAGTGGAGCCATAAAATTGGCCACAATTAACATTTACCTAAAACTCAGCCCCGGTTTTGCACAGGCTCAAACAATGCAAAGGAATAGTTTGCTCAGTGACTTTGCCTCTTGATTTCTGCTTACAAATGTTTTGTGAACAGCTTGCAGTTTCCTCAGCTACACCCATTCTTTTCTGGGATTACAAGGTATTCATCAGATAAGTTTTATGAGTAATTCTCAGTCTTCCCTTGCTCAGTTCTATATTTAGAATTTCTGCTGCAGTGGCTAATATTGAGGGGAGGCTTAGGTCACCCATTACTATTTCTATTCTCTGACTGAGTGCAAATACACACAATTCTGAGCTCAGACTTCACTTCAAATGCCCTCTGATTTCTGTTAATACACTCAGGCCCTCCAGCACTGGTCAGAAATGAATTTAAAAGGAAAATGTGCAAATATTAATTGACCTCAGCACCATTTCAAGCTCCTCTGACAGATATTTGATGTACTACTCTCTCAGCTCTAACTTTGAAAACACAGAATACAAAAATCTGAAACGGTGTTCAGTGGAGGTGGTTGGAAGCTGCCTCTCAGCTCAGAACTTTGCCACTGCCCTCTCTAGAGAGCAAGCTCAGATGACCAGTCTAGACTGAAAACCTCTTTTTTTAAGATAACCAAACCTCTATGAAACAAATCCTGTTTGAAGTAAAAAAAAAAAAAAACAAACCCCAGAACCTTCAGCATTTTGTTGAAGAAACAGCTTCCTATCAGAAAAAAAAATCATTTTAGCAGCAACATTTCTGTCATTTCTGTAACCCTGCAAACACCTCCTGACCCTCTCTATTTTATCTGGGCTCAGCTCTACAATTTTGCTCTCCTTTCTGCCTGGGTCACACTGATGGGCACAAATATCCATTTATATCTCAGTGAACCCAAACTGGACCCTCAGTGCACCCTCCTCTAAAGGGCATCACTGCTGGATCTCCCTGCTGCTGCCACCACCTTTTAGGGCTGGTTTTGTTCTAAATGATTAAGGGATGAACGAGGCATCCTTTGAAATGGAGGCATCGCTGCTCAGGAGGTTTCCTGGTGTTTGTGATTCAGGGCTCCCCCATGGAATGGCAGATCCACACTGGGAATGTCAGGTGTTGTCACCTCCACAGGGTTCTCTGAATCTTCCCACTTCTAATTGCTGAACACCCCAGGCTGAAGTGTTGGACTCAAAAGGCAACAAAGAAGGAGCACTAAGGGCACATAAAGAAAGAAAATCTGCTTTGAGCTGTGAAAAACAAAGCGTTCTTCAATTTTTGCCTTGTGTTCTGCACCCGAAGGGAGATTTTGGAGAAGGAGCCACGTTATTTCTTCAACCAAATAGTTCACACTGCCCTTGGCAGAGGGTTTGACTGAGGGCAAGATCCCTCCCACCCATTTTGATCATTAACAGGTACCGGAGGGAGTCACGGACCTGCAAAGAGTTGTGTAATTACTTGAGGGACCAAGGCTTTGTTTGCTGCTTTCCTTCTTCCCTGGCAGCACAGGAGTGGAAGGCACTCACATTTTTTCAGGTGAGTGTTTTAGTAACTTGCAATGTGTGTTTTTATCTGGGCTCTGCCACATTTTTCTATACAATTTAAAAGTTTGGAGACTTATCTGTGTGCTCAAACCCTTCTGCACTTGCTGTCCTGCTCTTTGTCTTTCTTTCCTATTTTTTTGTGGTTTCCTCTGCTGGGCCAACTCAGAGGTTTGTGCAAAAGCTGTTTAGAAGTGGCTGTGTGAGAAAACCTGTGCAGATGTTCCTACAGAACAGTGTTTTTGGCTTCATGAGCTGCCTGGCCTTTAAGGTGTTCACTCTTTACAAGGAAGTTTCCTAATTCCCCTGCTAGAGAAAGAGATGGCAATTTGAACAAATATCAGGACAAATCACAAAATGTCTGAATACTCTGGAGGTTGAACTGGTCTGGACCATCTAATTTTATTGCTGGAAAATTTCAGAACAGGCCATGGTTATATTTAAAATCTTTTCCAAGTCATTTCCTTTAGTAAAGGTGAGATGAGTTTAGAAAAGAACAAACAGCTCCAAGATTAAAGGATGGATTTAAAGAGTGAGGAGGAGAATTAGTGGTGGTGACTCACTGGCCAGGCCTGTTCTCCAGAGGGTTTCTAAATCCAAGATGTGGAGGCTGAAGGAAGTGGACACCAGCTCTGGACACTGTTAAATGACACAGATTGGAATCCCCACAGTGATCTCAGCAGGAGAACTGAACCTGGGTGTTGCTTCCAGGCCCTTCTGCCCGATTCAGGTTCAAACCCAGAGCTGGGTCCATCTTTTCAGAAAAGAACAGTTGCTTTGGAGAAATGCAGTGGCACAGAAGGTGGTGCTGCTTGTCAGTGCTGGGGCAGAGACACGTCCAAGGAGGAGAAAAGAGTTTCCTCTGCAGTGTCTTTTGAAAGGAAGGGAGGTGCTGTTGGAATTGCAAAGCTGTGGTGGTTTGGAGGAAGGGAATTGCAGCTCCCAGCCATAACCTGAAATGACCATTACCATAGAGCTGTAACCATGGATACTCCTCTTGGAAAAGGAGTGCAGTGAGATGTGTAAAGCCATCTTTATTAATGCCAGGCTGAATGACTGTCATACCCACTTGGAGCAAAACAAACCAGCCTCCAACATAGCTCTGGGGACAGCTTTGTTCCTCTTCTGCTGAGAAAATGGAGAGGGAAGGTGAGGCCAGGATGAAAATGGAAAGACCTGCCATGATTCTAAGTTGTATTTTAAGTTCATCCACGTAAGAGGGAAGTACATATTAAAAAAAAGTAGCCAATAGTTAAAACAAATTAGCTGAGGACTGAATTTCATGCAGGAGCAGAAGGGAGAACAGCTTTTATTCCTATGAAATGACCAATGGGAATGAAAAGGCTGAGAAGAATTGCTGTCAGCTGCCTGTGGTTTAATATTTTTAGATCAGAATTAAGAAGTTCTTCCAGTGAACTGGATGTTATCGGTTGCCTTTGAAAATAAAAGGAAAACAAAAAATCTCTATTTACCAGTCTATGAATGAGTTTCAAAAGTTCTCCTGTCCTGTTCTGGGAAATAAACTGTGCTGAGAGCTTGAGAATTCCCCAGGGAATAGCAATCTATGCCTATAAAAAGGCAATAAGGTGAATAAACCTTTGCAAACTGTAAATGGATGTAGATAGAATAAAAAGGTTTAGGAAGAAAGAAGGGGGTTTAGGAGCACAATTATCTCTTTCTCTTTTGGGCTGTGTCCTTAGGACACTGTAGGGCAAACTGAACTTAACACTTTTAGAGGTCATATGTAAAGAGATTTTTCCCCCTCACTGCTTTTGAGTTCTATATTTGTTTGCAGCAGGAGGTTCATTTGTAGATAATCAGCTGTTCTGGTGGGTAACCAAGGATGAAGAAAAGAGTTAATAGTACTCATTTTAATAGAAAATGGTGCCTGTCAGAGCCTGAAGTATCTGATGGAGGACTTTTTAGTGCAGTATTGTCCACCCCAAGCTTGCCCAGATCAGCTGTTTCACTGTTTGCTGCTCTCCAAAAATTGTGGTAGTGCCTGCAAAAAGAGAGCTCTTCCCTCGCAGGGCAGTGAGCTGAAGGGCTCTGTGCTTTGTACTTGAAGGGATCCTGTTTGCCCCCCTTATGTGGGAAGGGCTGGACCCCAAATCCTGGCTTTACAGCCCTTTTCCTACAAAAACAGTCCCTTGCAGGGACAGGAGAGGGTGTGCCTTGGTCCTGTGTGCTCCATGTGAGGGCACCTTCTAGGGATTGCTCTTTGCAGGCATTGCCATCTGGTTTTATAAAACTTCCTGCAGTGGCCCCCAAATTCAGCTGTTTCCAGGTCCAGCTTGCTGGGATAAATCCTGCTGTCTCCAGGCTTTGTGCTCCTCTCAGCCCTTTCAGCTTTTCAGGAGTCAGCAGAGAAACTGTCCAGGGCCAGTCTTCAGGCAAGGTTCAATGTTTGAAGTAAAAACACTCTTGTTTTTATTTCTTTTCTTCTTTTCTC
>VYZS01025703.1:0-20511 GCA_013400695.1 Neodrepanis coruscans
AAAAAAAAAAAAGCAACTTGGCAAGCACTCACCCAGTTTGAATGAATTTGCTTTGACCAACCGCACGAGGTTTCCACTTTTGTAGCATCGCCAAAAAAATGCTCTGTGCATGGTCAGGGAGGCCAAGTCCCCAGGGGCAGCAGGGGAGCCCCTGTGCTGCAGGGAAGATGCAGCCCCCAGAGAAAAACTGGATACTGTGATGTGCTGGTGTGTACAAATTGCCTGGAGATGCTCAGCTGACTGTGGCACTGGGGACAGTGCTGCGCACCAGTATTTTATGGGGTTCCCTGCTTCTCTCTCATGAGTCCATTCATATCTGTCAGCTCTCCTGGTTTATACAGGGATGGCTGGCTTTGTTTCTGAAGCAGTGGGTTGCTAATCTATAATCAATGCTCTGGAAACCCAATGCTCTGGGATCTTATCTTAATGCACTGATTGCAATATACTCCTGAGTGATTCCTCTATTTGAACAGCGCTAGTCAAAACACTTCACATCTTGAATTTCATAGGGTGGATATCACTAATGAACTTACTTCTGCATTTTACATAGTTCAAAAATTGTCAGTTGAAGGGTGAAGGGAATCAGAATATCTTCCCTGCAAACTGCAGAGAGAGAAAAGGGAGAGCTCTGCTAAATAAATGATTCATTATCCAGCCTTCTCCTGGCCTAGGTGCTTGTGTTAGCATCTGAAAAAGCCTGAACTTCTCCAGTTGCAGGATGAGAGCAGTTGGTGATGCCCTGCCACAATGAGCAATGCGTTAGGGCTGGCACTGCCCAGGCAAGGTGTCCCCTGCTGCTGGGGTCACCCTCAGTGCGACTGGTTTTGAAGGGAGCAGCAGCACCTCTCCTTAACCTTTAGTAAAAATTCTTCCTTCCATGAGATGCCCTGAAAGCCAGAAACCCCAATCTCACACCAAGCTAAAGAGACAGGAAAGAGAAACAAATAAGCCTTATATATCTCTGCAGGGCAAATATATATGTTATTGACACCAGCAAGATGCCAAAGTCTACTGATGGGCTATGTCTGTTATTGAAAGAGTAATTATCCCATCGAGTTTCTAGCTCTTGATGACGCAGAGGATAAACAGAAGTTTCCTGTTCGGCGCTTCATAAACACCCTGAGCAGATAAACACCCATAAGCGAGGGGTTTGGGATGGGGAGGGGATGGGCAGCAATCCTCTTTTATGAGAAATGAGATTGGAAAATGGTAATCTCCTAAATGGGCATGGCTGGTGGGCTGATAAACAGAGCTCCTGGTTATTACGGTGATGAGCTCCATAGAAAAAGTGTAATCCCAGCCCAACTGTTCAGGAGATCACTGCCCAGCCTCTTCCCCCCTCTCCCAAATCATCACATTAGGCTGATAGGAGAAAGTAAATGAGATCTCTTTGTGCCAGGTTGTATAACGCCACTGAACAGAAGCATCCAGCATTTCACTTTTATCTGGGGACATTGGTGACTTCCTGCCCTGGATCAGGGAGAAGAGCCTCAATCTCCCCATGTGCAACTTATGTGCTCTGATCCCTCCTTTCACTCAAAATCCCTGATGGGCCTGGTTCCACTTCCCTCATGAAGCAGCAGTGGTCACAGCTTTCTTTTTCTGGGGTCCATTTCCACCCAGGAACTGAAGCCGGGACAGCTGCACACCCTGGGCTGGGGCACTGGTTCCCTCTTATCTCCCACCACCAGCATTACCACCAGATCAGCCTCACCAAGAGGACCAACACCTGCACTCACTGCTATGTGCAGAGGAAGCAGTGTCAGGGGAAGCCCAAAATGCAGCTCAGGGGTGGAAATCCACAGGTTATGGGTTTTTTTTTCCACAGTTCCCTTGGGAGGACTGCAGAGGAAGGCTTTGCATCCTGGTGCATAGAGAAACCCTCTCCTGACTGCCAAAACTGCAGGCTGGGGCCAAATTAAAGGCAAAGGACAAAATACCATTTGATGTATTTTTGTTTAGTTTTAAAATATTGAGGGGGGGGAAAAGGCCACGTAAAAGCTGTCAGCAGCATGGCAGTGACAGGATAATGACTACCCAAAAAGCCGTAGGAACATCACAGACCCACAGCACCAGCCACATCAAAGAAATCTAAGCAGTTCCAAGTTACATCAGCCAAGCAGCAAATCAAAGCAAAGGGACAATCTCCCAGTTCTGGGAACATACTCACAGTTTTTCCTCCAACCCTTCGCAAACAAAGAGCTTTCTGCAGTTTCTTGGGAAGCTTGTAGGGTTCGTGTTAATGTGAGTGGAGTCAGAGGGATGGCAAGTGAAGGGCAAACTCAGGCACTTCAGGGAAGTTAGTTTTTGAGCAGTAGTTTTGAACACAGAGAATAACAAACAGACCTCAAGCATTCATGGCTTCTTTTTTTTTTTTGATGTATTTTGCATGAAATGGAAAACTACAACAACAAACGGTATATACAGTAACAATAAACAGTGCGAGGATACAACAAAAAGAGGATTATAATTTCAAATTGATGTGCCCTGCATGCACAGTGCTTCCAGTGCTGGGGAGAAGAGCTGCCCTTATTTCTGCTGTCTGCAAGGCCAGGGATAAAAGATGTCAAACTGCAGATAAAACTGAGTGTGCAGGGATAATGATAAGGTAAAAAGATGAAAAGAAGGTTTCATACAGCTAAACCCATGATTCACATTCACACATTAGGGTCTAAAAATAATTCCAAAAGTTCTGTTTTTAAAAAAATTTCTGGGTTTTTTCCCTCCTTTACCCCACCTGAACAACTCCTCGCTTTGGATTTGGCTGTGGGATGGATGTGGATATTTAGGTTCATGATTTTACAGCCAAGCAGCAGGAAGATGGGGTGATTTTGAGGTTCTGTGTGCCAGAACTGGATCCGGCTGAGCTTCTGCTCCAAGCTGGGAGAGCATGATACAGGGCCATCATCTGCTCTGGAAGACTCAGGAAAGGTGGAAGGAGTGGGCAGGATTCACCCTGAACTTCAGAAAAGCTTTTGATGCCTCAGCAGATGAAAGCTTTGCTACAGGGGTAGTAAAATAACATTGAAAAAGAGCAGTTCTTAGAAAGATAAAAAAGCTGAAAACACAAGTGAGGATATCAAAGGCTGTGGGGATTGCACAGGCTTTTGCATGCCAGCAGAACATCACTGCCATGGGTCCTGTGGGCTGCGGGACTGTTCCGGCTCTTTTGGAAATCAGCAGGAACAGTGGCAATGAAGTTAGCAGCATGGATTTTAACTATGGCAAAAACCTCAACAGGGCTCCAACTCCTTAAATGCAGCCTCTGACAACTTCAGGAAGCTTGGGCACCGCACAAAAAGCTTCAGCATCCATTTTTCTCCCCTCTCCTGTTTTCCTTAGGAGTATCCATCCCTCCTCCCTCCACCTCTAGCAGAGTATGCCAAGGAGGAGCAGGAGACATCCCTTGATGTGAGTCAAAGACAGAGAATGACCTCCACAGAGCCCCGTCCCTTAAAGGAGTGCAAGGTGTCTTATCAAGAAAGATCAAGAAGTTTCAACCCACTGGTTTGACGTAACTCAAATGTTGTTTGGCTGGTTGGAGTAGGGGAAGGAGTGGGTTTGGAGAAAAAAACCCTCGTTCTCCATTCATTTAATTGGTTGAGAAAAGAAAAATTCCACATTTTCTGCCTTTGCAGGCAGACCTTTTTCCACAAGTGTTCAGTCTGCCACAAGCTCAGCACCCAACACCAGCTGGGGCAGAGCAGCCTTCCCATAGCCACCGCCAATGCTGGGAAGAGAAGCCACAGCTCCTAAAATAAACCTCCTCCATCCCGCCACTCCCTGAGGCTGAGAAGAAGTCCCAAGGGTTCTGGTTTGCTCTCTCCTGTTCCCACTCTTCCTTACTTTGAGTACACCTGACACATGAGGCGATGCTCCTGGCTGATCTAAGAGCCAGACAAGGCCAGACTCAGAGTGCTGTGCCATGGGGTGAGCAGCCGGGGAGCTCGGCTGCTGCTCCTGTCCTCCTCCTTCAGTGCTTTTAAAAAACATCTAACACAAGAAATTATATATTTCAAGGATACTTCATGCAAAAAAAATAAGCCCTTGAAAGCTTGCTGTGTACATGGGGTTGTGTTGGAGGCTTTTACACAGATGCTGAAACCTTTTGTCCTGTTTTTGCAGTGATGAACTGCTGTAAGGACAGCTGGGCTTTGTGTCTGCACCTCCCTGCTGTCGTATCACTGTTCTGCCAAATCAGACATGGGAATCACTCCATCTTCCACCAACAATGTAGCCTGTTCTGGGGAAAAGCCTCTAATTTTAACATACTAGTTTAGGGGGGTTCTGGATTAAGCCATGTCCATGCACAGTGCTGTATAAAAATTAAAGGAAGAAAGTGGTCTTGCCTCTTGCAACTGGATTACAAGATGTGTGCAGAATGACAGGGGCTGCATGGGACCAAATCTCCTAATTTAGGACAGGAAATGGGATCTGGCAGACAGCAAGCCAGGGCTCAAATCCCCTCATATTCCTTCTTGTCATGCAGGACCTTACAGTTTCAGAGGCTGAGCAAAGCCCAGAACAAGCAACAGTCCTTCCTTTGCAGAGTGTACCAATAACGATTCCCAGGGCTTCCTTCCCGAGGGAATTGGGATGCTTCATTAATTGAGAATTTCAAGGATCTTTGAAATCAGCAGCTGAAAGATGCTCTAGAAATACAAAGCAGTTTTATTTTTAGAATGGATGTACAATAAAATCTCTCCCCTGAAAATGGCTTTCTCTCAGTCTGGAAAGGCCAGCTGGGCTACCTTAGCAAAACTGCAGTGCAGTGTGAGGAAAGGGAGGAGGAAGTGAGAACACATAGAAAAACAAACCTATGGCTAGATGAACAAAGGTGGATTTTTTCTACTTTTTATTAAGAAGAATGATAATAAAATGCTGAAAAATACCATAAACCACAAGGCCATGAGTAAACCTCGATTAGTGAAGCGTTTTCTGCCAGGTGAGTGAGAGCAGGAGGAGCCAAACCTCCCTGAGCAGCCCTGCACCACACAGCACATCCACTGGCATCACTGCAGCAGGGACAGCCACACTGAGTTACTGCCAAGCATTTTGTCAACCCTGCAGGAGCCCAGACATTTCCTGGGAGCAGCTGAATTAGGAGATGGGTCTTGAAATAACACAGGTGATGTGGTCAGACAAGGCATCTTACGGGGATAAGACAGTCTCCAAGTGCATGTGGAGCAGGAGGGGTGATGGATGGAGGTCCTGTATGGAGGAGTTTTCCCAAGACTAGTTTGGATACAGCCTTTGCCCCATTCTCCACAAGGCCATGTGTTTCCTGGGAAGCTCTGCTACCTCCAAAAGTCTCTAGAAATAAAAACTTACCTCAAATAATCCACTTTTGCTCCTCATTACCATTGACCTGTTGCATTCTCTTCTCAGGGTTTAATTCAGCTCCGGTTTATTCAAACAGGGCTGAAAGGAAGCAAGCAACACAAAGAAGAAACATAAATGGGCTGAACAAATGAAGCACAAATGAGATCTGTTCGGCCTTGAGAAAAGCACAATTCCTTTTGCATAAAGGAATGACTATTGGGACATATTTGAATGGGACTAGAACTATTTTCTGTAAACCCAAGGTTAAGCAAAGCTTAGGTGCCAAACAATGACCAGACTGAATTCTGTATAAAATCTCTACCAGCCTGACACATCTGGGTTTCATCCATCATTCATTCAATACTTTTCAAATAATTTGTGTTTATCTCTCCTTTTCCATAAGACACAAAATATGTGGAAGAACATTTTCTCCTAAACACCTATTTCTGCATACTCAGAGCCTAAAATTAGGGACCTATCAAAGTGAGACACTTTGGTCAGGACATCCAGGCAGTCTTTTCCCAGATGTTGCCACAAGTTAGCTTGTCATCTGAGGAGTAGTTTCAGAGGGCAGTGGTGGATTTTGAGTGCCAAATGGATCTAAGGATAGGGAAGAGGAGAGGGCAGAGAGGGAGCATCTTCCCCTCCTCTGTAGCCTTACTTCTCCTTGGAATTGGCTGCTGTATCAGGATGAGGACAGGGATGTGCTGAAAATGGGGTGAAGTAGCACTTGGGAGCTGAACCCTTCATCTCCCAGCCAGTGGATCCCAGTCCCTCACCAGTGCTGGACTGGGGAGGAAGGAAGTGTGGCCAAACAATGGGCTCCAGGAAGTGGCGGCAGCCAAAAGTGAGGCCCTGAGTCAGCAAACTCAGGGGACTGAAGCCTTTGGTTCCCCTCATCTTGATGCCCAGGGCTGAGCTGGGGGAGGGCTCAGCCATGATATACCTGGTCCATCTTTGTCACAAGAGTTGTGCCCCCTGCATCCAAGAGAAAAGGTCCTGCACATCATCCTGAAGGACCAGATCCCACACTCAGCCATTGGGCAAGTGCAAACTATGCCCATGGGGCTGAGGTTTTAGCTTAGAAGAAAATGTTTTTTTTAAAAGAGCTGGGACTGAGGAAGGTAGTTCAGAAATTGTCTTCTTGGCCCTCATGCCGGTGTTTTCCTCCTGTCCTGGCTTTCCATCCATGCAGCCCTCAGTGGCTCACTGGGCTGCATAAACACTATCTCGCTCCAGGCCTTTGGGAAAGTTCCCTTTTTTTCACATGCCTTCACAATTTGGCTTTTGGCTGCCAGATCATGCAGGAGAGCCCTGTGCTGGGACACACCACGGGGACCTGGCCCTCCGCCAAACACAGCACGCAGCACATATCCCACACTGACCCACACACTGATGTGGGAGGCAACCATAAACATAAATAAATAATAAATTATTACTAAATTATTGTTAAATAATGCCTTTTCCCTCTCTTCTTGTGCTTGCTCCACGCTAAATTACTAAGCAATCTGGAGGTCCTTGAATCATAGGTGGCCTCATGTAACAAACAGATGAGCATTCTGCTTTTTATTAACTGCCTGAAATGCTATTCCATTGTAACGTATTGCCCCTGTGTTCCCAGGCTGCTGGGTTACAATATTCTCTCTCTGGGGGGTGTAGGGTGGCCAGAGCACTCCCAAATGCTGCTGGAGCACTCATTGCAGGGGCAGCAGGGGACTTTGGAGTGTGGGAGGAGGAGAGAAGATGAGGGGAAAGTCAGCTTCCATCACTTGCCTGCTGCCATTGAGCTGCCAACCCGCGTGGTGCCTGGCTGCTGCAGTGCATGAGCACCCACCCTCCAACAGCTTGCTGGAAGCAGAGAAAAGCCACGTTCATGTACTGCCAGCCAACACCCTCTTTCCTCTCTAAGGCAGCTTACAAAAGCTCTTTGCTATATTAATGCAACAGCTTGGTCTCCCTCCTGTGCACTTTTCCACTTCCCTGCCCCAAAAGGCAGAGATTGGGTCTAGATGAACACTGCCTTCAGGGAGCTTCTTCTCCCAGCCCCAGTGCTGCACAGCACTGCTTATCCAGGGCTGTGGTTTACAGAGCAGAGCCCATCCTGCTAAGCTCATTCCAATGCTCACCACTTGGCCCCTGAATTGTTTAGCTCTAAAAGGCAGAAACAGCATTTTCCTATTCTGTGAAATTTCCCAGCAGATTCATCAACTCATTCCTCTGCTTTACCAGACAGGATTTCCAGGAGGAAGGAAGTCTAAGTCCCAGAGAGAGTAATCAAGCATCTCGCTGGCAAAGGCACAAAGTGGTTGTTCACATGCTGGAGAATCACGACAGCTCCATGGCACCAGAGCTGCATCCCCAGCTCCCTCCAGCCATGCACCAGCCTTTGATTTGCAGGGTGTTACTGCCACACCAACAATGACCATGCCTGGTTGGGGCAGGACAGTGTGAAGTTATGCCTCCCCTATGGAGGACTTTCCTCAACACCTTCCAACATGAAGCCTGTCCCCAGCTCGCCCCCAACATTGACATATACAGAGCTCAAATGCAGCATTAATTACAGTGGTGGGTGACAAGGTTCTAAGCAGCTTCTTTCTTACAGTGATCTAAAAGAGTGCAAGGTAGAAGAGGCTGGAAGAAGACAGTGCTAAGGACTCAGGAGACCTGCAAGCAAAATACAGTTGCAGCTTAGAGGCTGCAAGAGAAAATGTAGGGCAATAAATTTATAGAATCACAGCAACTTTAACATTGATCAAAAGTACAGAAAAAGCATTAGGGAGATGGGGAAATAACAGAAACTTTAATTCAGGATCCTACCTGCCAGTGCAATAGATATTAATGGAATAAGTTAGAGACAGGAGAGGCCTCCTTGGGAAAGCAACAGCAAAAGCACTGAGATTGATTTCCCATCAAACAATGTTTGACAAAGCAAAACAATTAAGGTCTGAGAAACAAAACCTAATTTTAGGGGAGTGATAGACAGGATAAATGGATTTCCAAAGAACCAATAATCAAAGTTTTGAGCTCGCTTCAATCCCACCAATGCTAGCTGGAATTAAAGTGCCCAGCATGACACCAGTCTGTGGCCTTCGACCCTCTGTCCCAAGGGCTTCTTCTGCCATTTCAGAGCCAACAAAACAAATTTTTACACTCAAGGCTTTGTAGGCCCACAAAACTTGGGCACATTCATGGAAGATACTTGGACTCCATATAATGAGCTACTTCCATACATTGATCACCTCCCCCACTTCCCATCCCACAGTGCCCTTATGGGCCACTGGAAATTACTCCTATTTACCACCAATTCTTCTGGCAGGAGAGGTACTTACAAGAGCTGTTTCTTAGCTCAGGCACATATCATACACATACTCACAAAAAAATAATTGCCCCACCAAGCAAGCCTGAGGACTGCCACTCTTCCAGTTACCTTGGCCAGTATTTGTCCAATTTGCACAAGGAGATATATACAATTTGGTTTGAAGTCACCATTGAACATGGCCCTGGATCTTTCTCTTTCAGAGAAGCTCATTGTTGCCCATCAAAAATTTCCTCTTATTGATTTCCTGTGAAGCTGAGTGGGGAAACTGGGAGGTTTCTGCCTAGTTGGATTGTTGATGATGCATCCTGTGAGGGACTCCCTGGAACTCCCACTGCCATCAATAACACTGCAAGTGGTGAGTTCATGCAGTGCCCCAGGCCAACATTTTACTCCAACAGAGACTAGCTGTTCTTGTTATCTTCACCTTCCCATGGTCTAGTAAATCACCAGTGTACAAATTCATGTGGGGTCTTCCACTGCTGGAAGCAGATCCTTCTTCTCCAAACCCATGATGGTCCTTCAATGAGCCAGAAAACAAATCTCCTTCATCACTTCACCACCCACCCCATCCAAACCTTACTGAGCAGTCTCTGCTGCACTATGCACCGTGAGAGGAGCTCATCAAAGCAGCCTTTTAATTGCTAAAGTAACAACTTAGAGGTACAAAAATGCCAGAGAAATTTGCATGACTAATTAAATAATTAAACACAGCCTGACAACTGAGGAACACAATCATGCATGGGAAAATCAAAACCACCTCTCAAGCACTGGCAGAAAGAAGGGTTTCACTGCCCTGTGTCTCCTGTCAACAAGATTTGCTGATGGTGTTTTTGATTACAGATCAAGCAGAAGTAACAGCACCCCAATTCTCAGGTGAAGCCTTTGATCTCTGTCCAGAGAGTTGCTGAATCCTGAACTCAAGCCAGTGGCCACAGTGGTAAAGCATGACTGAATCTGGCCACACTGCTGATGCTGGTATAGTGGGGACTGAGTGCTGCATGCAGCTCTGTGAGGACCTCTGGGCAGGGTCTGCGAGGTCAGCATTCGATGGATGGTGTTGGAGAGGCTGCAAACCACAATGCTGGTCAGTCTTCATGTGCTGGGAACCTGGTATGTGAAAGGTCAGACTCGTGTCTCACCTCCCACCTGCCTCTCAAATTTAGCCTCAGGCTTCAGCAAAAAGCAAATCCCACTCCCTCCAGCCACATGTACCAGACCCAAAGGGTTAAACAATGTTGTTTTCCACCAAGGAGAAGGCAACCTATCCCACCTCATTGTTTTTTTCCAGCAAGCTTAAAAACCCATTTACATTATGAGTATGGAGACAGTCAGATCTGCATGGGCTAAAGGCGAATTTGAAAAGATTAATTTTCTATTACAGTTCAAGCCTTGATTCTATAACCTCAGAGAGCAGATTTCCTGAGACTCTCCTGGGTTGTGGCAGAATGCCTGGGTAGGCAACACTGAGATCTGACAGAAGCCAGAATCTGACATACTTTAATTCTTCAAGAAAGCGCAGCATCAACATGAGTTTGAGGAAGGAGGGAGAGGAGACAGGAAATACAATCCTAACAGAAAGATCTGGGACATTGCCAATCTTTTACATTCTTCGTGACACAGTTCACTGCTAGCTCCATTGCCTGATATGATTAGTCCAAGAAAAAAATTGGCCAGTGCCTCCCCAGCCCAGCACTGTGCAGGTGGTTCTTGTCTCCTCCTCTGCCCACAGCCAGAATCCCTGCAGTCTCCAGAAGCCCTGCAAGTCCCCAGGGACCTGTCCAGGAAGGGCATTATTCCTTTCCTCTACATTTGGTGATATTGTCTGGAAGAGCACTGGCATGATTTCAGTCCAGATCTTACTGACACAGAGACCAAGGAGAAAAATACCTTCCTAGAGGAGATAAGAAGGACTAACATGTGCTTTAGTTCCAGACTAGACCCTCTAGATGATCACATATCATAGCACAGCCTCTCTGGCCACTAGAAGAGCAAAGTACTTCCTCTTCATCCCCAGCTTCTCACAAACCTGGCACCAGGTTCATAGAAACTCTTTTATAAGTCAACATGGTCAAACTAGTGCAAAACCTCTACATGCCCAACCTTGCATGTGTTTCAACCATGCTTATGCAAAGTAATAGTGATAAAAATATAAAAATCCGGTGTGTGAACTAAAACAGCTGGATGAGCCCATCCCAGGGCTCCACTGGAGCAGCTCCACTGTGCACAACAAATGCAGAGCAGCTCCTTACCACTGAAATCTGAGAATCAAACCAGAGAATCCCACTGATTTTTTCCCAAACCCTCTTCCCTGGGCTGGCTGCAGAATGCCAGGTACCAGTGCTGAGCAAACCTGAGCCTGCTGTGCTCCTCCAGAGACTGGAGATTGCATGGCCAGGGTGATCCAAAGCAAGAATAGATCCTCCAAATGGCAGCACTGCTATAAACAGGGATGGTGCCATTAATGGGCCTTGGCTTGCCTCTTTGCTAGCTGTGCAAATAGTTTCTGGGCAGCGGAAGCATAAGTAAATAGACGAGAAGCACATGAGAGGATATATTTCTCTAATTTGCTCAAGTCACTGAGAAGCAGCAGGGCAATTTTTAAAAACTGCTCATGTACCCAGGAGTTTAAACTCTGTCAGTTTCTAAAAAAAATTTATTATTTCTGGCTGTAATTACAAATCTGGGAAAATGACTATCTAGAAAAGCAGATCCATTTAGCCTCTGTAGCAGAAACATACTGGGGATTCAGAGCACATAGTGGAGACCCAGAGGAACCACGCTATTGTATTATCCATAACTCAGACCTTCCCCAGGTGAACATGACCACAACTCAAAAAATGCAAAAAAGCATCCAGAATCCAGCCCACAGAAAAAAGTTTCCCTCATCTGCACACACTGGCACAATGAGAACCCTTGTTTGCTGAATACTTGTGAAAAACACTGCCCATTTTTCATGTTTCTGAGCAATTTCATAAAATTGGCCCCAGAAGACCATGTTGCAAAAACCAGGTCCCTTTCAGGCAGGCAGAATTCCCTGACATAGGCTCAAGCAGTACCCTGGCTCCAGCCTTTATTTCCTCAGCACCTCAGTTTGTTGATTTGTAAAGCTGATAAATACAGACCCATCTCCAGGATTCTGCATAGCTTAATCATATGAATTATGAGCTTTGTTATATGAATGGTGCTGGGATGGGCTAAGGGTACAACAGAGAGGTGTACAGGAGAGTTACAACCACAAAGGTGACAACTGTCGTGTTAATAATAAGCATCTGTTTCCATCAGAGCCTGTAAGGCAGATTCAGGCAGGGAGGAAAATGCTGTGCCAGCATCTTCACTGGATTTGTGGCTGGTCATTGAGACTCTCCAGCTTCACACCACCTGCAGGGACTAATGAAGGTTCTTGGAGCCATTGAAAATTGTGTGTTCAGAGCAGGGTCTCTATGTCTGGCAGCAAGGGATCCATCCTCTTCCTTGCCAAATAAATCCCAGAGACTTTGCTTAGACCTTTTGCACAAACCTGTTTAGAAAAAGAGAGAAAAAGACCACCTTGTAATGAAACATCATACTTTTTCTTGTACCAAAAAGCACTTTATTCCCAAAGCACAAAGCTAAACACAGCCTACATTGGCTCCTGAAGTCAATTCACGAAGTGATGTACACACTTTCTGCCTGAGGGATTTCCAGCACTGTAAGATACTCACCCCTGCCTGAGCAATGGACTCCAGGATGTATTCCTGCCATTTCAGGAGCTGGTGTTTTCCCCCTCCACCTCAAAAAAGTCTTTCTTGCCACCACTCCTCACAGTTTGGCAGCCAAGCTGGACAACGGCTTTCCTGGGAGCCATGGCACATACCAGCCACATCCCCCTGATGTCTGACTAAACAGAGGAGATGAATAGCAACGCTCCTGTCCCAGCCCTCTTGTACTTTAACAAACACGTAACTTATCACTGAATCTTAAAACAAAGTGCTCTGGAGTCACCTTCACTACCAGCAATCTTTTTCTGTCTTGGTGGTCTCCTGACAACCTGGCCAGGATTGCAGATCCAGCTGTGAAGGTGCTGTTCCCCTTCAGCCAGCCCTGTCCCCACCACCTGTTCCCTCTGCCGACAGAGCAGTGCCAGGAGGGAGGTTTGCAGAGAAACCAGGAGTTCCAAAGCGTAATCCTGAACAGATGGCAGCTCTAGCCGTACAGCCTCAGAAGGGCACTTTTAAAAGTAAATAGCAACAAATGTTTTGGTGTGTAATGCATTGAAATCTTGATCTCACACAGAGCTTATTTTCTTTTTTTTTTCTCTCCCAGCAGTGGCAAATGGCTGAGGACAAATGCTGCTGAAAAGAAAGAAGAAAGAAACAACTCTCAATCAATTAAATGTTTTAGAAACAATTGTGTTTCAAAATCAACAAGAAGAATTCATGAAAATCAATCTTAATTCAAGAAGGCTGTACTGATTTGTTCATCTTTCCCTTTCCCTGCCTAAGCAACCAAAGCAATAAAAATGATAGCTCCATCTCGGGCAAGGAAGCAATTGAAACTTCAAAAACGTTCAACATCAGCTGATGAAGCTTGATGCAGTCTCCATGGCCTGAAAGCTAAATATTCTGCAAGTGAAGCAATGTACCAGGCAGATGAGTGGGAGTTTCAGATAACTCCTACCCCTTCAGCTTGCTTCTCTCAAAAAAGCCAAGCAAACCAAGGTAAGATTGTCCTGCCACAGGGGAAAAGCAAAACTGTTTGTATCAGCAAAGGCACTGCACAGACTGGAGCTGCCTCAGTTGCACTTTGACAGTAGGAAACAGCTGCTCTGCTCTCACACCGTGCCCACCCAGGGCCAACCCCACAGGGACATCATCAGGGCAAATCTCCCGGGAAGCAAAACTAGGACTTGAGATGTGGATCCTGCTGTGCCTTCCTGAAATGCCACAGCCATGGGAACATGGGCAGTGTGCCACAAACAATCAGCTCTTCATCTCATCAAACTAAGTGGTCCCAGAGAAAATGCTTGTTGGGAAAGCCAAAGTGGGGGGTTTGGGCACCTGCTGCTCCCTAGACCTGGTCCCACCTCAGTCTCTCCCCAAAAAGACAAAGGTGCTTTTCAGTCTGTCAGCCTGAATGTTGCTTGGGGGATCACAACCAGGTGTGTTGGTGTTGCCCTAAATTAATGACACTTCCTTCAGAATTTCCCACTTGAACGTGGGGTGGTGGAACACGTCCCTCTGCCAGGGTTTGCCTTACTCTAAGAGGACCTGAAGTCATATAAATGTGATTCCCACAGCACCCAGCCTTGTGCAAATAAACCTTGTCCAACCACCTTTAGACAGCTTCCTGGCAGTGCAGAGAGCAAGCAGAACCAGAGCAGGGCACCCATATCCACATACTCACGTCATCTCACCTTGGCATGGCTGGCAGCAGCTACTGAGTTTTGTCTTGAGGCAAGCAGACGCAGACTTAAGTGGGGGTTTAAAGGTATTTGGAAGATAAGAGCTTCCTAGTTAGCAAGGACATGCTCCCAAAGGAGGCTTTCTGTTTAACAGGCAGCGACAGCACCCTGTGTCATTGCACAGCAAGAGCTGAAATAATTACTTGCAGGGGAGATTGTTTATCTGTGGGTCACAGACATCTTCTCAACTGTCCCCAATGTTCTCTATAAGAGAGAGGGAATTCGGGCCAGAAAACAAACTTGGAAATAGCAGTGTGGAATGAAATAAGGAAAGACAGCTAAGAGAGAAGGAGAAAAAAACTAGAGAAAAAATATAGCAGGAAGAAAATATAAAACAGTCTGGAGAAGGATCTTGGACACCTAAGAGCAGAGCAGCCTCTTTTGAGATGGCACTCAGGATTTGGGGTTCTCTTTGTGCCCCTCCTGGTAGCAATGCACAGCCTAATGTCCTTTTTGTCTTAAATTCTGCAGGAAAACACATCACGGTTTCATTGTGCCTAACTGGAGACCAGGATCCAAGAATAAGACATGGGGCTGAAGTACTTTCAAGGAAAGAGAAAAACAGGCAGAGATTTGTGCTCTGCCACCCTTGCTAGGACCAGCCCAGCAACATGAGCATGTGTTTGTGCTGCTGTTCAGTGCTGCCATCACCCAGCAACCAGTGATGCCACTTGCTCATCAGAGAAGGCTCAGGAAGGTGAACAAGTATCCCAGGGCAGGGTGGCCCCACAGGCTGCTTCTGGCGTGGTGCAATCAAGGGGTGCATCCCTTCACAGCCTCACCAGGATGTACTGAATGGTCATTGACAAAATTACCTGAATGGTCGTCTGCACACAGGAATGGAAGGTAAGCCCTGCAACCCACTCACCCAACAGCGTAGCCACACTTGCAAGCAGACTTTTCTTTCTCAAATATATCCATTTTAGCCCTGGGATTCACTGAGGCTGATTTGCTGTAGACTTGGTTAAGAGATTAAAACTGTATTTATTCCCAAGCCAGACAGACATATGACCCATTTGCTTCAACAGATAGAGGAAATACATGACCTCACTATTTATTTTATGTCAAAACTGCACAGGATATATCCTCAGTTCCTCGGTGGGCTTTGGTTTGATTATTTTGCAATCACACACTAAAGTACACAACTGATGTGTGTGGGAGGCCCATTTTATTTGCTTGACAACATTTGTGGAGCTGAGCAGCCAGAGATGCCCCCTGAACCATCCTTGCCTTGTCAGGAGTAGGGGTGCCATTGCATATGTGCTTCTGGTGTTCATTTTGTGCAGGTCAGGGCTGCCCTGGCACATAAAAGATCCATGGCTGTCACAAGAACCTCCAAACCCTGTACAACCACTGATAATCATCAAAGAGAATAAATGACTGCTAAAGTATTTAGTTTCTGTTTTAAAGAGAATATATTTTAATTCTACTTTGGCACCTGCTTGTTGAAGGCAGCAGGCTTACATCTAGCTTGAATTTTCTTTCATCCAAACAACTTCCAGCTTTGCACACAGGTTAAATGCCACCACATTTATCTTCAGTACTTCAGTACTTAAAAAATCCTCCTCAACCTATTTTGTTGCTCATATCAAGTAAAGCAAAGGAGAGAGAGCAGAAAGGAACATCATTCTTGTGTGTATGCTAAAGGATCATCTACCTTTTTCCAAAGGTTAAAAAAAAAACCCAAGAAGCCATTAATAACTTACATTTATACAGTGTTGTTCATCCCAAATATGAACACCAAACTACAGGACTAGCTGTGTATCATGTCACCTCCTACTGGAAGGTGAAATAGGCCAGGTGTTTAATAATTCAGTATAATTGTCCTCAACAGTAAAGAAAATGAAGAAAAGAACACAAAAGTCCACAAATTCAGGAAAAGAGAAAGCAAGAAGCAGTCAGCTTAATACTCATGTGAACTATCGATGCAGGTTGCCAGATTTCCCACCCCAGCATGCAGAGCTCCTGGACACAACTCTGTTGGAAGTCTAGGGAATTCACTCAATGCGTTTGAAAAATACTTGTTCAGTCACAGAATAAGCATTTTCAGCCAAATTTGGGATCTTCTGGTCCAGGCAGCAGTCAAATATATCTCAAACAAAATGGAACACTATAGAAATCTGGATTCTTCGTGCTGTGATGATGCATTTTTCAACATTTTAATTATTAATGCAAAAATTCTTCAGAGCTGGCCAGATGCTTAGTTTCTGACACCACTGAATTCAAAAGGATTTTTTCCTACTGCCTGGTGAAATCATGAGAAACAGCCAACAGCAGCCCTACAGGCAAATGCCCCCGTCTCAGTAAGTTTTATGGTATTTGCCACAGGCAAACTCAGTAAGTAAGGATGGCTACACCATGCCCAGCCCAGCCTCCTCAGTTCTCACCAAGGCTGGTGGAGGCTGCAGTAGGATGGATATGAGCAAGGCAAATGGACAGCAGGCCTCTCCTCTTGCTCCTCCTGACAGCCCATCACCTGGGGACAGCTTTAGCCAGAGGCAGTAATTTTCTGTATCTAATAACATTTGACGGATCTTTTCTACAGGACTCTTTTCTTCCAGCTTTTTTAACCTGGATCAGGTTTAGCATCCAGCCAATATTTTGATATTAACTGAGTGCACTGATACTCCAGAGTTTGCTTCAGGTACTGTTTCATCCTTGACCGAGATGTCATTTCTCCTGACATGACCTTCTCAGAATATCACTGCCTGTTTTGCATGTGCAGAATTTCTTCTCCCCCATCCCCTCCTAGTGAAAGCAAGTCCTTGGCCTAGGGCACTGTGAGGGATGCTCATGAAGGTTAGCTTCAGCCAAGGACAGCCAGTCTATGGGCTCTCTTCAAAATCAAAGGTGAGAGATGGTTCCTGTTATTCATCCTCTGGTGGAGTGTCTCTTTTCCTCCACTGATTAAAGCCTCTGTCAGCTAAAGCCAGCCTTCGTGAATCACATCAGTACTGAGAATCAGGAAGCACTGCATAACATGGAAACAATGCTTGGTAGAACTGATGCTTCTTTTAAATATTTTAACACACATTTCAAATATAAAAACAATGTGATAATTCAAAAAAAAAAAGAAAGGAAAAAGAGCAGGAGATGTGTGTAACTAATGGTGTATTTGTACTTGGAGTTGGCTTCTGAGAGCTGCGAGTTAAGTGTACACTGATATTTTCAGAGACTGAATTAGCATTCCTCAATAAGATCACTCATCAGGACTACTTGTGTGAATGAGAGCTGCAAGGTTGCTGGATAGAATTTATATAAAAACAGGATTGTCTATCCAAATCTTGCATCTGATGACAGCTGTATGAAATGACACTCGTGTGCAATCAGTTGCATGTCTGAGTTTGAATGCTTAATACTGAAGGTTAAGCTCAGTTTCACCAAGACCAAGCAATGACTGATTTTCTTGCAGAGTAATCAAGACTTTGCCTCTAACCAGCACTCCTGGATTGTGGCTGGAATAATTTAATTCCTACTAAATCATCACCCTCTATATTGCAGAAGTAGGAATAGTAAAGGGCTGATAGATCCTTGTCCTCTTTAAGCCCCAAACCAAGGTCAGCTACCCTGTCTCATTTTCATCACCATTTCACCCTTGCCTAAAGGATAACACAGTATAACTTCAGTTTTGTTGATTTTCAAGGTTAGTGGTGCACCTACTGAATCACCAATGCTGTTATATGTTTCTTACTGTGGAAAGTGGATGGATGAAATCTTTTTCCTCATTTCTAGTTCTGTACCATTTAGGTTCTCACATCACCTCCAAAGTATGAATAACCACACTACCATACAAGCAGAATTGGATGAGATGAAGAGATGGAAAACAGCAGATCTTTATGTAAGCCTGTCCTGAACAATGAAAATACCTACAAGGGATTCTGTAATGATTTCTTCTCAATCATTGGCAGCAAATATTTTCAGGTCCCTTTTTTTTTCTCTCTTTTTTTTTTTTTTTTCTGCAGGCCTACAAGCCTTTTATCTGCCATGTGTCCCTGAACCACTAGAAAATGGAAAACATTGACATTGCAAAGACTCCTTAGAGCTGGGAGCTGCAAGTCGCTGCAGAAAACGGAGAGGAGTTCACACCTCATTAAGGGTTATTGACAAGTTCTTTCCCACTTTGAGAAACCATAACTTGGGGCTCTCTGCTGACTTAGGTAACGTCCTATTTCAGACCACATAAATATCTTCTCACAATAAGTAGCAGAAACCTTTAATTTTTTATTTTTAAAAAACCTTTATTGTGCAGAAACTGATGTGGATCCTCATTAGTGTGAGCCACAGTACTGAGCAGTGCTTTCATTCAGCTTTTATCTTCTGGGACTGGCAGACCAGATCCAGGAGCAGCACCAGCCTTGGTTCATGCACTTCTCATCTTCCCCAGCAGATCTTGTCTCAGGCTTTTGTTACTTTATCCAAAATACATTCAATTCTCCCCTCTGTGGCATAAGAGATTTGAACAGAAAACTTTCTCAGGTTAGTTCCAAGTACACTGAAGACAAGCTGTTGCATCTCTTTACCATGCAAATATTTTAGCACCATAAGCCCCAGCCTGAAACACCCTGTTACAAGACAGGAGCTGTCAGTGACTCCCAAGTCGTGTAGTTATCATCATCCATCCAGATAGGTGTGAAAAACTAACAACAAAAGTAGGTTTTTCAGCATTTCCCTGGACTTGGTCAGGCTGTCCAATTTACTTCTTGACACCAAGTATATTGCAGGTCATATTCTTACCCACAGGTTTTTGGGTTTTAATATTGGTGTCTTATTCTTGTTTTGGTGCCAATTTTCCACAAAACAAACCCACTCTACCCCACCTCTTCCCTTAATACTAGTCTCTGCTTCTCTGGGTCTCTAGTCAAATTCTAAGGTGTTTCTTCATTTGACTGAGTAGAACACATTTGTGGGGTATGGAGTGAGTAAGAGTGAAGGAAGGATATTTGCAATTTGACCTAGTATCTGTGCATTTCATTAATCCTTCCTCCATCAACCACTTAACCTTTATGGGTGTTCTTATTGCCTCTCATTGTATTGATTTCTGTCCATTTCTCCAATTTAGTGAGATCATGCAGTATTTTAAACCTGTCTTCCACTGCATAACTAGGTTTAGCTGGGGGGTAATTGACATCAATTTAAAGAATGAAAAATTAGGCTGAATATCCGGGGAAAACTTCCTAATGGTGAGATCTGCCAGAATGCATTGTTGTCTCTCCACGGGATTGGTGGCTGCTCCATTAGCATGAACATTAAAACTGTACTGAAGGAATATAAGATTATAGATTGGACAGAACAGTCCTGAAGTAGGAGGGGAAAGACAAGTTGCAGAGAACTGCAGCTTTCTCCTACAGCCACATCACCCTGTGCTTGCCCCACTCCCTCTTTTTACCACCCACCAGTTCTCTGAGGATGTGCTGAACCAGCAATATCAGCTAATTACAGGGATGGATCCTGTGTGATATTCCCTCCAATATTATTGCAAACTCAGTTGTGGTGGTGGGTGTGTTATGGTAGCTGTGAGACTTTTTCAAACCCCAGTGAATAGTTTTCCCATCTCCTTTTACAACTTCCTGGCAAGCTGTGGGACAAACTTTTCAGAAGACTCTGTTGGATAGGACAAGGGGCAATGGTTTTATGCAAGAAGAGGGTAAATTTAGACCAGATATAAGGAAGAAATGTTTGATGGTGAAAGGGGTCCTGCAGGTTCCCAGAGAGGTGGTGGATCCCCCCATTCCTGGAAACAGTCAAAGCCAGGTTGGATGGGACTTTGAGCAACCTGGTCTAGTTGAAGGTGTCTCTGCTCACCACAGACAGGTTGGACTAGATGGTCTTTACAGGTCCAACCCAAAATATTCTGTGATTCTAGGACAAAAGCCAGAGCACAATGGTTGAAAACTGATTGCAGAGAGAAGCTGGGTTGTGCTGAGGCACAGATGAGATACAGGAGAATAAAGACTTCTGTTTAAAATATACTGCTGACACTCATGTTTGGAAGATAGCAAACCAAGCAGAAACAAGTGTGCTCTTTATGTACCTCAGATGAAATAGTTTAATTGCAGAAATAGCCAGAAGAAAAAGGTTCTCCTCCCCACCTTTTATGAGAAGTTCTCTTGTATTTAAGGGAAATAAAAAAGCCTATTTTCATCAGAAGTTTTTACTGCCAGCAACCACTTTTATTAAAAGAGAACTTTTGTCAGCTCCTGAAAAAGGGAAATATCTTTTTCAGCAACAAAACCCAATATATTTATCTCAAAAGCCAAGCAGGCTGGAATGCATTTTGTTTGGTGGGGAGGCAGGCTTTTTTTCTTTCAGGTTCTTGAAATTCATCTGCCATGAATAAGCAGATTTTTCAAAAAAATTAAATTTCCCTCTAAGAAAATTTCAAAAGAAACATTTCCACCAGCTCTGCTCAGTTAGCAGCAGCAAAAAAAAA
>VYZS01025722.1:0-18786 GCA_013400695.1 Neodrepanis coruscans
GTGGTAAAACCACCACACTAAGGGAAGAATTTCTAGCTTCAGTGCTCTGCAGGCAACAGCAAGGGGAGTGACTGCCTACTCTGAACAGCAAAACAGCCAGCAAGCAGCAACAGGCACTTAAATAGCTAAGAGTGTGGGAAAACTTATCAACCAAGGAGTCCTACCCACCACTTAGCACCACTTAAAGCACAGGAAACTGGATTTATTCCATCAATACAATGTAAATGAGTAGGAAAATATTGGGGGAACTCCACATTTGACAGGGAAACAATAGAGCTGTTGAATCATTCCTGTCATGCAGTACTGGTGTACAATAAAGGGAAGAATTTCCCCATGCTTGAAGCTACTGCTTCATAGAAAACTCTTTCAGGTGACCCAATAACCTCAGGTGCTGAAGCGAAGGAAATGTGTCAGATAATGAAGACATACCTGCTAAGAGGAAATATGTCAGATAATGGAGACATACCTGCTAAGATCGCTGCTCTCATCAAGGCTACATGAGATAAACAACAGAAAAGGGAAGGTGGGTTAGGGATAGACACCAGTGCTGTGCTGCTTTGCTTCTGTTGCAGTTTGCTTTGGCCCTCAGGAGAGTCACTTGCACAGAGCTGTGTGCATGAGTTGACAGTAAGTAGCTATGCTAATCTACTGTAATTCTTGCATGATGCTTCAGAGAAGGAAGAAATCATGACCCACATGCACTGATGGTACATCATGCTGCTAAGGGTGGGGAAAACCCCAGCTTTCAGAACTCTTACCCGATTTTCTGAAATGCATGAATATGTCATTACGGAAGTAGTTATTAGATGCTTTCTTAGAATGCATCTGTAGCATGTAGCTCTGAGTCATGTGGAGGCAGTGACTTCTTGAGGAATTCCAAGCAGTACTCAAATATTTTTCTTTCAATTGTTTGCTTTGCAGGAGGCAAATGCTTTTTCAGGGCCAGAGTTAAGACAGTGTAATGAACTGCCTCAGAAACGTCCAAAACTAATTCCCAGCCTCTTTAAAGTACCACACTCAATTCTTCCATTTGGCTTTCCCTAGCATTTAGACGAAACAAACTAACAAAATAAAAAAAAATTAACCACAAACTGCAAAGGACAAACCAAAGTAAAAAAAAAAATCTCTACCGTCCCCTACCCCTGAAAAAAAATTGAATTGCAAAGGCCTTATCTGGATACAAGGAGGAGCTGTACAATCTTGAGCAGTGAGCCCATGGGAGCCTCATGAAGTTTAACAAGGCCGAGTGTAAGGTGCTACACTTGTACTGGGGCAACTTGAGATATTAATACAGGATGAGGGATGAAAAGATCAAGAGCAGCCCTGCTGAGAAGGACTTGGGGGTGCTGTAAGATGAAAGGCTGAATATGACCCAGCAACGTGCCCCTGCAGCCTGGAAAACCTGGGCTGCATCAAAAGCAGCACGGTCAGCAGGTTGAGGGAGGAGATTCTGCTCCTCTACTCTGCTGTCATGAGACCCCATCTGGAATACTGCATTCAGATTGGTGCCCCCAACATAAGAAGGATTTGGACCTGTTGGAGCAGGTCCAGAGGAGGGCCACCAAGGTCATCACAGGGCAGAAACATCTCTCCTATGAAATCAGACTGAGAGATTTGGGACTGTTCAGCCTGGAGAAGAGGAGGATCTGGGGAGACCTATAGCAGCCTTGCAGTAACTAAAGGGGTACTGGAAGAGAGATGGAAAGGGACTTTTCACAAGGCCAGGTAGTGGCAAAGGGGCAAAGGCTTTAAAGTAAAAGAGCATTGATTCAGATTACATATAAGGAAGAAACTTTGTACAATGAGAGTGTTGAGGTGCTTGCACAGGTTGCCCACAGAAGCGGTGGATGCTCCAGCCCTGGAAACTTTCAGTGTCAAGTTGGATGGGTCTTTAATCTAGTTAAAGAAGTTCCTGCTCATTGCAGGGGGCTTAGACTAGGCGGCCTTTAAAGATCCATCCCAACTCTAACCATACTATGATTCTTTGAAAGCAAACAGAGGAGACAGCTTTTCCATGTCGCTACGTCAGATTGAATATGGTTGCTATAATAATGCTACAATAAATCTTTCCAAGCATAGCAAACTTCTTAATCTCTCCTTTTATTATTGATATTGTATAACATATATTCAGTACTTATTGACTAAATGTCACATAAAAGCTTCAACATTATTCTGTCATCTACACATCAGTTAATGTAATCTATCTCTTACAGTGATTTCAGCAATATTATGAAGATTTTTCTGGAGTGGAATTAGCACTGGCAGTTGGAAACGCAGTCGCTTCTTTCCCCCACAGACAATAAAGTCTAATAGTTCCCTCCAGTGGTGAAATGTCTTCTTACATGGTAAAGACACCTTTAATGTATCAGTTTTGAAAGTCAATACTTATCATGAAAATAGTTAATATTTTTACAGAACACAATGTATAATCATAAATGCTATTTTATTTCTAAAAATTCAAGATGAAAAGGAAATGCTGTGTATTCTAACTCTTACGACAACTGGAGGATCCATTGTATTTATTTGTAATTTTTGATCTGTTTTTAAAGAGGAAGAATTTGGCAAATTTTCTCATACCTTCAGTTCTAATCTTAGTTATAATGCAAAGTCCACTCCAAACAGGACTTCACATTTTTTCTTTAAAAAAATCCCCAAAAACCTGTTTGCATTTGTGCGCTAAAAGCTGTCTGCTACAAATTTTTACTTAGGTCACTGTCTTCTTAGTAAGAATTACTCTGTTCAAGAACATTGGCTTCCTGCTCTTTGCTGAAGAATACGTTTCAGAATGATTAAGTCAGAATGATTACAGCCGACTAAAACTGACAATATCTGTAGTTACAGATATACAACGTATTATGTAAAACCTGAATTTTCAGGCTTCTTAAATAATGCTACCTGAGCTGAATGTTTTGGCTGAAACGGAAGTTCTGTCTCAAGGTCAGTGTTCTGGAAAGCTTAAACATAAGGTACGAATGTCAGTGCTTGAGGCTCCCAACATAGCTGACAAGAGAAAGACATCCTGCAGCTGACTCAATTCTTGCATGCCTTCTGGCAGAGTCTGGCTCTTCCCAGTCACTTTAAAGGAATCCTAGAGCATTCCCCTTAAATTAAACGACTCAATTAAATGCCTACTTTGTGTGTTGTAAGCCCAGAAACAGCACAGCCAGTCTCTTGTTTTACCCATATTCAAAGGTTTATTTTGCTCTGGATAAAAGGACCGAGCTTTTGCAGGGAATTTTAAGGGCAGAGGGAGGACAGTTTCAGGCTAGCCATCATATAATTATTGACTTCTATAATCTTTCTCTTTTTCGGTATTGGCACAGAATTCTGATCTATTGAATCCTGACTTTATCACATTTATATAAAATTTACATCAGTAGACCAGTGGCCTTCTCAACCAACTTGGATAAAAGCTGTCTGAGGTTGTGATTAAAATTTTATCCTCAGGCTTTGTCATATATGTTGCAGTTCCTAAAGGGCTGGAATGCCCTGCCTCGGGTGCAGTACTAATACGCTATCTACCTTTCAGTCATCTCTGCTAAAATTATTACCATCTCTCAAATTATGAGTTCACATTGTTGCTAAGACTTCTTTAATTGCTAATGCATTTGTTCTAGGCTAACTGATGCAGTTGGGAAAGCAAGCAAGAGGAGAGCAGAGGAGAACTTGGGTGTCTCAAGTTTTTTCACAGTTAACACTTGTTGGTTCTCCCTTTACAGCTATGAAAGGAAAGAAACACTTGTAGAGGATGTTTAATCTGAACTGCTTTATATAGTTGCATTAGGATGATGGGAATTGTACCCTAAAAAGTCCCATTTCTCGGAATGGAATGTAAAGGGAGTGAAGGGTCACTAGCTCAGAAGTAAACAACTGCATTCTGATGTCTATGGTAAGGTAAGCTGCATCCAAGCTCTAAATTCTTAAGCCACCACAGCCACAACAGCATTATTAATACAGGCTGTTTATTGTCTTATTGCTGACTGCATATTTTCCTTTGCATTTCTCTAGCTTTCCCTATTGATTTCCTGGGCTGTATGCTTCTCATTTATACATTACATTCAATAATGTAACTATTCAATATTGTAAGGTTTTCCATATGTTACACTAGGGAGCAATGGGAGGCTGGTTTTAGCAGCTATTTCCATTTGCCAGTGAAACAGAGTAGGCTTTCAGCAAAAGGTTTTCTCTTCTGTGGTAGAGCATTCTTTGCTTTTTAAGCATCTTTTTGGTTTCTTTCGTAGAACTTGCATTTTTCATTTGCTTTTTTTCTATCTGCTTCCCTCCAGCAAACTTTACTCACAATTTTCATCAACCATGGGAAATTAGCTATTTTACATGTTAATGTTAGGGGAATCACCTTGCCTGTCTTGGGCACCTAGGAGGTATTAGTGCCATGATTTAGATGATGGGATGGTGTAAGGTAACAGGTTGGACTCGATGATCTCAGTGGTCTTTTCCAACCTTATTAATTCTGTGATTCTGTAATTTAGTAACTCCCATTATGGTGGTGTTTGCATTGACTATGGAGGGGATCTGGATGGGAAGAAATCTCTCTCTTGGATAACTAACATGAGGGTAAGATGAAACTTTCTAGGGCTCTAAGACTTGTCTTCTAGTAAATTGCCTCTGTTACCTGAAGAAGAAGTACAAGGAAAATAGTTCTAAACTCATAGTAGATGATTAAAATTACATGACATAAATCCCATCTGTTATCTCCAGTTACCCCTCACTGACTCCAGGCCAGGAATTAATATGGCTCTATCCATCGTAGTGAGACCATAATTGAGTTAATCTGCACTGAGAGCAATAATACTTTCTATATTAAAGGATCACAAGGAATAATTTTAGAAACTCTAATAAGTTGTGTGACCTCCATGCTACTTTTCTGAAATTTAATTCTTCCATGGCAAAACAATTGCTCCCCTGCAGTCTGCCTCTCATTGCAGACTAGTCATAAGAAATAATTATGCTATGGCTTCACTTTCTATAAAGACTCTCTCTTTCCCACTCTACTTCCCACTCTTCTTGTCTTTTGTGCTTTAGCATATTCACAATAAGTTTCTGGATTATCAGGATATATAGACTGGCTAGCAGTGCCTTTGTAGTACTATCACTATATCATTCACTGCTTTCAACCTCTTCTCCTAAAAAAATGTTATCTAAAGATCTTTCGCATTCCAGTCATATGAACTATCTCACAATTTGCTAATAAAATTTGCATCAGTGAGAATTTTCAGTCTCTTCTTTGTCACCTATACTTTTAAAATTAGTACCTAATGACCAGAAAAACACTGAGCAGTTCCTTGAAAAATGAGATGAAGTTGGAAACATAAATAATTAACATAGTCAAGGATAGCAGGGGAATGCGAGTGAGAGACAGAAACAGGCTGCAATAAGTGGAAGTAAAATAAATTGGGGAGAGGAGAACAGTTGTACAAAGTCTGTGTTCATTTTATACTACAGAACCTGTAGTGTAAAGTGAGGTTCCTAAACCAGAAAAATCTTCCATGGTCAACAGATAATCCCATCTTGCTCCAGATGCTGGGGCACAGTAAGTCTGTGTTACTATCTGTTTCTGTTAAATTGTGACAGAGGCTGGTGCAAAAGATCTAAAGTACTGATCCTGTTGTTGACTCTGCCAGTATCAGTAGAATCCCACAAGATTAGTTTTCTTTAAACTAATTTGAGATTTGCTTGATGCTCCATTTTCCATAGAACTTCTTTCTCTTTCTCATGACATCTCCAGTGCTTCCTCACAAGGTGCAGTAGCTGCTTCATTTTTTTTAAGGCGGTAAAAAAAATGAAGCAGGAGAGGTAGCACCTAGATCCCATTGCAGCTCAGCTACTCCTTGACTTTGTGATCTGCTGGCTCAAATGTAGTCAGGTTCACGGGACCCAACATTTTGCTGTCTTCTGCACTACAAAAGAAATGTCTTGAAAGTGCAAAGTGAAGGAGAGTTTTGTCATTATGTTCTATGTTATTCTGCAAGCTCTGTAGAGTATTCTGTTATTCTGCAGTGGTGAATGGAATTTCCTACACCTCTAATACACTTGAGATCTAGTTTTACATGCAGAATTTGAGTTACCCATAATAACAGCAGAATTCTATGGCTGAACTTTGAATCATTTCAAGATTAAGTATATTCAGAGAAGCATATGGAGAGGAAAGTCACATCAGTTCAGTTGTCATTTCCTGGTCTGCTTGTGAGAGACACTGTGTGCACAAAAGGCTTAATCTTCTAGATAGGAAAAACCCATTTTTCAACAGATTGCGTAACTATACATAACCCTTCACTGAATTGCTGGAAAATGTTATTTCTATAACCATACCAGTTTTAATGAACTACTTATTTGTAATTATTCAATTATTCATCCTGCTGCTCAAGAAAACCAGCATGACAATGATTTAACACAGCACTGCAGCAATTAGCACTCACAAAACAACAAAGAAACACCTCACTACTCAAAGAAGGATCAAAGTATGAAATCACAAGTAACTCATTACAAAAGTAAATCATTACAATAACATCACTTCAGTTCCTAAAGTAGCAATCACAGTGTTTTCATGTTTTTGACTTCTAAAAAAAAAAGCTACAGAACATGCTTATTCTATTTTCAGAAATATAAGTAAGAATTTCAAAGCTTTTTTTGGTTTTCTGTTTAAGAGTAAGAGCTAATAAATCAGTTGCTGATCCACTGCAGCTTTTGTCTAGTCTAATCCCTCTAATTTCAGTAAGTCTGGAGTTGAAAAATGAACCATACGTGTGCAGTTACACCTGTAGGGTATTTAGCTGTCATTTTGAAAACTTAATCTAACTCACTTTGCTTTCATATTGTCCAGGCATTTGCAGATGGCTTTCTTTCCACTTGAATGGGTTTGAAATTTTTGTTGTTTTTTTTTTTTTCCCCTCAAAATTTGCTTACTTTCTTCTTTTTTTTTCTTTTTTTTTTCTTTTTTTGCCTTGTTACATTATATTACTAGATAGTGGCACAGGGCATTTTGACTACTTTTAAGGTTATTGGCACCAGAAACACTCTTAACCATGCTTATTTAGACCTTCAAGAGTGCTAATTTTCTCACACAAAGGGAGTATTGAACTTTCATTAGTGTATTTCCCAAATGCTTTAATTTTCTGATACCATTTATTATAATTATGTTTGCTTTTAATACTCGATGTGTAGAAAATAATGTGCATTGGGAAACAAACAAAACAAAAGCTGTCATAAAAGAGCAGCTGATCAGAGGAACAGCAATGCAACATTGTTTTTAGAAGCATTGGAACACATGAAGAGCTGACATATTGTGATGCTAACAATTTTAATTAATGATGTATAGAAGGTCAAGTGTAAATGATAAAGAGAAGATCTGTTAACAGAAAAGATGTGCTAGTACACTAAAAATAGAAGTTCAGAAATGTGCAATACAAAACTAGAAAATTCTGATTAAATGTTTGATTGGAAATACATTTGTTGAGTTTTTTCCTCTCCTGAATGGAAAATGAGGCATACTTGTTAGGGATAACAAAAGGAAAATTTTGGCTACTGAGACCAAATTACCAATGTGAAATACATGCCCACTTTATCTCTTCCTCATTTATATATGACAATTGTCTTTGTGGCGTAGTTCAGGATGCTTCTTTGACCTAACAGTTTGAATCAATAGCCAAGTGGGAGTACTCTTCCAGTGGGGATTTAGCAGTCATGAAAGAAAATGGTCTGTTTCACAGCCATTAAGTCTCTTACTTTTGCAGATGTGCCTAATAAACCCCAACTGAGAATGATGGTAGATGCACTATTGCAGTCCTTCAGTGTTGGAATGCCAAGTAATTTGCACACAGAACAACTCCACAGCCTAGGCTTGATATTGTGTTAGCTGATCAGCTCCCTCTCCAGCATGGCAAAGAGAATTTCAGTAGTAGAAGGGACTAGCAGGATGCCTTGCTAGGCAAGAGACCACTTGTGATGAAGCCTCCTGGGTCTGTGTGGGATTCTTCTGGCATAAACTTGGCCATACAAAGCCTGTAAATGAATAAGCTAGATTTCCCATGCAAAAGAGAGGTACCTTAAGGTACCTTTCCTCAGTGAAGAATTTTGGTGAAATTAATTGCTCTAAGAAAGCAGAATTGCTCTGCAGTGATGTCCTTCACTAGAGTTGTTTGGCTACATTGGAAATACCACAGCAAAAAGTCTTTTTTCCTGTATTTGTCTGGGATAGAGGTGGTGACCTTCAGAAAAGTCAAGGCAAATAGTTGCTTTTAAATTTCAAATTACCTTTTGTGCTGAGGTACTCCACTGGTTGTTCTGCTAGAATTTCCCTTGACAATCTTCTATATTTAGGGATATACAGCTCCATCAAAAATAAAAGAATAGAACTGGGCCCTCTAAAGAGTGACATTTTTCCATGTGAGATAATTAAACATATCCACATGGACAGTAAAATTCCTATTTAGGCACCTGTGGTTTTATACTCCTACCATTCAATTTTGCTTCTTTCGCTGCATTTTAAATGGCTGATCTGTAATGAGTCATTTTCTTTCATTTTAATGAAAAATAGAAAACCTTCTAAAAAAACCACAGAAAATTTAGCAACTCTGCTCAAAAGCGAAATGCAGACAGAATATCTTATATTGTACCTCCCCTAAAGCAGTATAATCACAGTCATTTACTGTCCCAGAGCCTGTAAAATATGGCAGAAACGTTATAGGATTGTTACAATTGTCCCTGCAAAATTACTAGGATTTGTAGTCCGTAATCTCTGGAGAAGAAGAAAATGTGAAAATTGAAGACTTCGTATCTGCTACCATTTTTTAAACTAGAACACGTTGATGTAACATCTCCCAAACTTTATCACTGATTCCCATGTGCTCCTGAATCCACTTCTAGTTTCAACTGCAGTTTTTTATTCCTGCTCCTAGTTGTGAATCCTGCTTTTGTAATAAAACTTCTGTTGCACTCACAACCTTTACTGAGCTCTAATCCCTTGTTATGAGCCACTGTAGTTTTTACCCAGCATGTATTTCACACATATGGTAGCCTATTATGCTTTCCTTCATTTATAACCATCACCAGGCTTTTTAAGAAAGCTGCAAAAATGCATTAGAAATGGAAACACTTATGTAAAATCATTGTCACTTGACGCTGTAAGAGGTACAAATCACATCTTCTGGTCTGTAAAGCATCAGCCAAGTCCAAGCTGCCTCACAACATTCTGCGGCAAATTTAGTTACCACAGTCAAAAAGGGATTGTCTGCACTGTTTCCACTTTCTTTGTTATCATTCCCATATATGTAGCTCTTTGCCATGGCACATCGCTGCTGAGAGAGAAGTATGAAGTGACTGTCAGCGGATGGCCCAGCATCAAAACAGACCAATTAGCAACATCCCCATCTGCTGCCTAGGCTCATGCTTGTTCCCTGCCTGCTTCTGGAGCCAGGAATTGAACTGGAAGCTGCAGATTTCATGCACAGCAGCAAGCAGCCAATTTCTCCAATGTTTTTTGTCCAAAGAACTTCTTACAGGAACTGGAGAATGGAAGTATTGCCAGCACCTTTCTTACAGGAGCTTGGCTTTTCTCTTAAAACTTATTTGTGTGAGAGATCACCACAGACTAGGCCTATTTAAGATAGAACATTAGCGTTGGTGCCAAAAAGAGAGCTCTTACCCTTGCACATCTGTACTGGCTCAGATACTGCCCTGCCTAGTGGGAGGAATCGATGTGCTGAGTATCCTCTCCATTAGGTTAAAGTCTTACACTAGTCTGAAACTGATGAAAAATGTAAAGGGAGACTAATGAAAGCCTGCTATAAACCTTATTGTGTATCTGTCAGGATGACAAATCCTTAGAACTTCAGGTTTGGGATATCAGGACATCCACTACTGGGGAAACTAAACTAAGAAGCTGTTTGCACACATTGACATGAAAACACAGTCTGTTAGAGTGGGTTTGCATGCAAATCACAAAATATATACCACTTCTATTGTCAAAAGCTTCTTTGTGGCCCTCAGTTACCCCCTTTCAAAAGTCCTGATTACACATATGGCAATAGGGTTCTCAACCTGTGTTTTGTGATTTTACATTTCAGAAGCCTCTCATTTCAAGGGCTGTCAGAAAAGCTTCCACAGCAACTCCAGTTTTCTGAGTCCTTTCCAAGATTGCAGAGTGTACATAAGAGTAGATCATGTCATGTAGTTCATGTAGAACAGTTCATGTAGCTTTCTGAGTCATAAGTCAGAGTCAAATCTTGTTCTTGGTATCAATCAGGAAAAATATTTAACTCTGAGAAAGAAACTGACCCATAAGATCTTTTTGTCTATTTGTAGATTTTTTCTGTCAGGGCTGTTTATGTTTTCTACTTTGTTTAATAGTAGAAATTGGAGTGGGTGGAAGGGAAAAAAGCCATCATGACTGGCTGTTTCTTTTCTAACAGAAAATTAGTTGTGAGGGATTGGAAAAGCTCTCCACTTCTCTCTGAGGAGCCTCATCACTGATTTGTCCTCTGGGATTGCTGCATCTGGTTCAGCTTAGCTGTATCCATTTTCAGTATAGACACTTAATCCAGTTTCACATGTCTGCTGCAATGCTACCTTTTCTCCCTTGCTTGCATCTTGCAGTTTTTCTTTCTCCTACTGCTCTCATTTCATGTTTGGCTTGTTTGGTTTATGTAAACCCCTGTAAATCACTCCAAGATCCAGGAAGCATACTAGCTACAGTCATGTTGGCTTGATTTCTTTGGTGTTTTGATGCGACTTGAAGTAGCTATACTGCACAATCAAACTCTGACACTGATCAAAAACAAAAGAGAGCCAGTAGATGGCACCATTTATTATATTATAGAAGATTCATAACCAAAGCCTGGAGGCTTTCCCCCCTTAAACCTGACTGTCAGTAAAATATAAATCAACCCTCCATTTTTAGAGATGTTACTTACAAGCTTAGGAGAGACCTCACTTTATATCCTTTTCCAGAGCTTCCCGGGCAGGATTTAGTGGCAATGCCTTAAATGGAAAACCATTTTAGAAATAATGATGGAACTAGAAGTCAATAAGGATACAGCCCAGGGGAGCTTTCTTATGTCTTGCTCTTAAAATATACACCATTGCTGCTTTACTTTATTTGATTAAGCAACAGATTTACTTTGAGGCATATCTCCAAACCAAATAACTCCAGAAAAGATTCAAGCAATGCTTAATTATGAACATGGTTTAGCTCTTCTGTAATAATGAATAGTAGTATTTTATTACAGCATATAACAGCTGTTATCTAGGGCTCTCAGAGTGCTTCAGAACACTAATGAAGTGTGCCTCACAACACCTCTGTGGGACAGGGAATATTAATTCTCCAGGAGTCCCACTGACCTCAGTGGGTGCTTGCATGATTCCATGTGTCTAGAAAGACATAGTCATGTGAATAAAGAATACAGAACCATGAGTAAACAATGAAATATGTTTTATGCCATTTCAAGCATTTATTTTTCCCAAAAAGGAAAGAAAAGAAAAAAAGAGAAAAGGAAGTAGTTTTGCCTTTCAGGAGTTAGCCTTTGCAGCATTTTGGGTGGGGAATCAGACCACTTGCTTGAAGGTTAGTTAGAAGTTTCCAATTGATAATGTGGTGCTTTGTGTGCTTCAAAGACAGATTTAGCAACTTCAGTGTCATTTACTATTAAAGGTTAAAAGCAGTTGCTCTTTCTAATCTCTTGCTGCACAGCCAAAGTTATTTTAATACATACAGGAAAGAAATGCAGTGCTGTAACATTTAACAGGATATATTTTCCCATCTTTATTTTAAGTTATGAAAACTGGCTGCAAAAAGCCAGTAAGTGTTTCCAGTCAGTGATAAGTTTCCTGGCATCAAAAGATTCAGAAAATGAAATTAAATATCCAGCAGAAAAAAAACCCCAAACCACCAAAACTAAACAAATCCAACAAAACCAAACCACCAAGAAGAAGAAGAGAAAAAGAGAACAACTTGGATTTTCTATATTTATCTCTGTGTTATGTGTATCTGCTTTACTGAGTTGTCAATTTTAATTGGACTGCAAGCTACTGTAGTTGGGTTCACACTGGTTCAATTAAAAAAATCCTGTTGTTACTTTTTTCCATATTGCTCAAAAATAGGAGTATTGTAGGAGTAATAATGTTAACACCAGTGTCCTGGCAGAACGCCAGCTTAGGTAATTATATTCTGCCTATGGAAATTTCAGTTCCTTTTTCAGCTGAATACATTGGTCTTTATTTTCCACTCCTGATCACCATATTATATAGCACTGCTCTGTATTGCTAAAGAGCCACCCTGTGTGTGGCTGCATTATAGTGATTGCTGAACGAAGGGGAAAAAAATCAGTATCTCTCCTCCTAGTAAAATGCTAGACTATTTACAACATCAAAATTCAGTGTTGGGGTTGAAATTTGCTTGAACTAAGGATTATTTGATGGAAGTATGCATAGAAAGTATGGATGGACTGCATCGATAGTTAATGCTTTGTGGAAACTTTGCATAGTGATGTGGTTCTGACAAAGAACAATTGAAGGTTTTTATAGTCTCACTCAGGAAGATCTCTACAACCAAGGTAGGTCAGTTTGAGTCACTTGAAGAATGGTTTAGTTTAGGAAAATAATCCTTTAACAGCCTATCTAATAGGTTTGCACAAGGACTACTTATCACCTAAGGCAAAAAGAAGAGGGACACTTGCTGAAAAAATGATGACAGTGCCCTCAGAGAAGAGTGCTTGGACATAGTAATTTTGCACATCGTTTTCTGCAAAGATATCATTATGAACAGTTTAAAAAACCCTGAAACAACAACCACATCAAACCAAAACAAAAACCTAAAAAACCAAAACAAGAAAAAAACAACACACATAGAGTTAAAAAAAATCACAACTAACCTACTGAAATTTCTTCTCCCAGAATGCCTACTTTTGTCTGTCTTGAAAATTGCCCTTGGTGTTGTGGAAAAAACATACATTTGTCTACAAAATAATCAGTAGTGGCTTAACTCATTGACATGAGAAAGGTTGAGCAAGTCTGTGCTTTCAGAACACCCATTTTCCCCTGCTCCAAGATGGGGCAATAATATCTGGACAGTCAATTCAAGAGTTACTAACAAGGATTATGCTTGCTTTGTATGACTTCAAAATAAAAATTACAAAATAAGTGGAACAGCAACATAGCATAATGGGCATTCAGGAAATGAGCAGCATAAGGGTCAAAATAACAATCTTTTCTTTTGAAAGATCTCTGAATCCAGGGAGGTGTGTGCTGATGCAAATGGCAGAGAGGTATATAATTCTCACAGACTTTGGATGATAATTTGGCACCTACCTGCCATTCATGCCTTGGGGACATCTCCAGCTTAAAAATATTCTTAGCTTTTGCTTCATTAAAGTGGAAACTGAAACTGCATTTTTTAATTTCTCAGTCTGCTAGCTAGGTTGTATTATCCACACTGTCTCTCTACCTGTGTTTACTGAGCATATGTAGTGCTGCCCTGTAAACCGTCTTCATATTTTCTCCCATGGGATTATAAAGACCTCATTCTCAGCAGACTTTTCCTTTTCTAAGTAAGAGTAACTATTTTGACAGGTCTGTTTGAGTTAACTGGAGTTTCAGGGGAACCGGCCACATGGAAAATTACCTATGTGACCAAGGTAGTGAGGTTCTGCCCAAATATCCTGCTTCCCATACATAGTGGTTTTAAATTCTCCAAAATTTAATTTGTTCACGTTTAGGAGAGGAACATGGTTGTTTTCATTTTTTGATAGTGATTGGAAGATGAAAAATAAGTTTCAGGGCTGGTGACAATTCTCAGGACTGAAAGCTTTAGCTCATGTATCCAATACATACAGTAGCGATGCAATCCGTTAGCATAGGGTACACGGGGAGCTGTCAGGTCTTTAGCAATCCAATTAAGTTACATGGTTTCTAAAACTAGATGATTTGAGGAAGCTTAAAACAGAGTTAGCACTGTGCTGGCTCAACGGCTGTGTCGATTATCTGGTTGGACGTGCTTGTAGATCTGTCTGCTGAAGCATGTAGAGCATGTGGAGTTTTTTTGTTCCCTTCTCTAAAGCAAGACCAGAGAGAACAAATACAAGAGTTAATTATTTCCTAGCTTTATTATTATTTATTAAATGAGACTCTCCATATATATTCGAGAGTCATATCACTTGGGGAAAAACTCCAACAGAATAAATGGATTGTGTAATGCATTTTTCAGGCTTTTTGCTGAAACTGAAATCCTAGAGTTCCTTTATGTTAGCTGAAGTGGCATTAATTTGCATGGAGGTCATTGTTTGACCTTTGCTGTGGGAAGCCTATGTGGTTCTTGTCAAAATCTTTTCCTTCTAACCTCTAGTTTCAGATATCTGCCTGCATTTTTCTGTGCTATTCCCATTATCTTTGTATCTGAAATCAGTGAGACAGAAAAAGAGAATAATTTTTATAACAAGAGAATATTTTTTATAACTTCTTTCTTTGTGGCCAGTTAATCAAAAGCCCTGTGTGAAGTCCCCTCTGAACTCAGCCCTCCATTTTTCCCAGGTGTTCAAGGACTTGCAGGTAGGTAACCCTATGATACTCTCACTGCAGGTTCCCCCAGGTGTGTGTGCTCACTTTTTGTTTAGTAGTTTGTACAATGAGCTGTCTTACCTGCTTTATGGGAGACACAGGCGAGATTACTTTACTTCTCAGAGATCTGCTTCTTTTCAGTCAGAGGGTTTGTCCACCCACACAAAACTATCTAGCTTTCCCTTGTCAAAAAGCATGAGGAAAGAAAAGTGTTACTCTTCTTCATCTTATCCGGAAATAAGAGTTAATGTCCAGCCCTCCAAAAATACTCTGCTGCCAGCCCTGAGAAGCAAAATCACAGATGTGACAAAATTAATGAAAAAATTAATACCGATTTCACTGGGATTAACACGGATTTCACCATTTCAGCCCAGATACATTAATCTAAGAAATTACCAACTTGGTCTCATCTTGGAGCAGGAAGCAGGAGAATTGGCTGCATCTTTACAGGAGTGAAGACAATGCACCTTGACAAGCACTATGTTTCAGGAAAGCTGAATTGCAAGAATGAAGGAAAATTTACAAAATAAAGCCAAAGAGGGAGGAACAGTGTGGTTGCACATCTGCTTCCACGGATTCACAGAATATTCTGAGTTAGAAGGGACTCATAAGGACCATCGAGTCCAACTCGTAGCGTGAGTAGCCCATATAGGGTTCGAACCCATGAACTTGGTGTTTTTAGCACAATATTCCAAGCAGTTTGGCTAATCTCAGGGTCTTTGGAGACTCCCAAACCCAACCCAGATCTCCAAAGGTTCCTCAGAATTTAACACTATCAGATTTGTTAGAATTATTTAATTTTTATACCACGTAGTGGGGAACACATCTTACTCTTGTATGCTGTATTGGACTCTGATGGAAAACTAAATGTCTCAGCAGTTCAGTTGGTATGAACATTTCCATCAGCCCATGTCTTGCAGAAAACGTTCTAAATTCAGAGGTTAGCTAAGTCTGGCCTTCTGTGAAGAATATGCCAACAATGATGCTGATATTGGTGGTTGGTTTTCGCAATGGCATTTGAAGAGTTGAACCACGGATTGCTTCTTGCTCAGTTGCTCCATTTACTTTTTTGGTATCAAGACATTTATCAATACATGTTGATGTTTTTCTTTCCAGCATTTTGTTTGCTAGTCAACAAAGCTGACTCATGAAGACAAACACATGCATGTCTTCCCATACAGAAATGACATTTTCAGTACCAATTCAAGTCTTCTGCTGTGAACTTGAGCACAACACCATATGTAGAAGGCAAGAATTGAAAAAAACAAAATAACAAAAATAGCCCATCTGCAGTCACTGGGAAAACTCGTGAGAAAGATAGGAAGAAGAAAAGGAATCGGGAAAATTTTTAAATGTACAGTATTCCCTTTTACCATATTTCTAATCCCATTTGCTTGGCTTCTCTTTGTCTTGCATTGTTTTTGTTTGTCTCTAGCCTGAGCATTCTCAGGGCTTTATAATGCCTCATCTTAAGGGGGAACCTGAAGAGTGTATTTTCCCTGCTAACAAATAACCTGAATCGTTTTCATCACTGAAGCCAATCAGAGGCAGGAGATTACAGTCAGCGGAGGACTGAGATTTGCATATTAACAGCACAGTTATTGAAGAATAGCTGTCTTGCATTTAGACCACTGTGCCTTCTGATACGCCAATACTGGCTGCCAGCCAATGTAGATGAGGGATTCAAAGGTCAGATGGATTTGTTGTTATTGTGGGGGTTTTTTTTGGTGTTGTTTTTTTCTTTTTTTTTTTTAAGGAGAGAACTGTGCAGTACTAATATAAATCAGATAGCAATATCTGTGTGCAGGAAGCCAAGACAGCAGAGGGAACCTGCTTAGCTCTGGCTCTGTAGCAGCACAGCCACTATGCCCCCTTGTTGGCTCCAACGAATCTCCCTTCGTAATGTATCATCTTGTGTATATTAATGTTTCAGCTTTACAGTTCTATTTCCATTAGGGGAAGATTGCCCGTGAGCCTCTTAGTGGATAAATAGGAATTTACAGCTTTCAAAAATTCTCTTAAAACTTGCAGGATCCACAGAAGAAGGAATTACACATAACTATATTTTAAGCTTTAAAAGGTCCGGAGGGCCTAATTGTGCTCTGAGATATGTCTGTGCAGCTCCGATTGAAGTCTTGGGATAAATGCATGCTTATGCGACAGCTAAAATGAGTCCTTTTTTAAATTAAAAAAAATAATCCTTCAGTTATTAAAAAATTAGACTGTAAAGTCTCCAGGGTCAAGTCAGCAACTTCCCAAGAGCTATTCAGAACATAACAAAGCGAGGTCTTGGCTGGAACTCATCTCCGTACCAACCTACAAGTAGTAAATAACTGCTGAATATGTTGGTGAAAAATCACACAAAGATGGTAACACTGTCTTCTGCAGATTTTTGTATTCATGTTTCTGTGCTTGCACTTGTCCAAGCAGTTCTGTGGGAGGGAAGGAGGGGACAGCCCTAAATTGCCATAATGAACAACCTTGTCAAGTGTTTTCCTGCTTCAGTCAGTTACATTAAATAAAATCAACACTGGCAGAAATGTTTTCTTTTACCTCTGTTTTATACCAAGGTTTATGCAACAGTCAAGAAAAGTGCATTTCAACCATGTTGTGTTGTTATCTGTGTGTGTTTCTAAGTACCATTGCATTCTGTGTTAGGAGAAAGAGATGAAGAAGCAAATTTAACACAGCTAAAGGCAAATATTTAAGAAATATATTCAGGCACTGGAGTTCTTGTGGCATTTTTTAATTACTCCTTGATTTTGCAAGCTGGTTTACAGGTGAACNATGTTTTCTTTTACCTCTGTTTTATACCAAGGTTTATGCAACAGTCAAGAAAAGTGCATTTCAACCATGTTGTGTTGTTATCTGTGTGTGTTTCTAAGTACCATTGCATTCTGTGTTAGGAGAAAGAGATGAAGAAGCAAATTTAACACAGCTAAAGGCAAATATTTAAGAAATATATTCAGGCACTGGAGTTCTTGTGGCATTTTTTAATTACTCCTTGATTTTGCAAGCTGGTTTACAGGTGAACAGTTTACAGATTTTCTGTGTGCTTGTTAAAAGGTGCTTGCTTAAGGATGAACAGGCTTAGGGCTTGTGCTTTAAAAGTCTGAAAAGATGTTTTACCGTAAATAATACAGAAGAAGATGCCCAAGTTATAATTACATCTTTCATCAGGGCTACATTTAACAGAAATGCTTTCAGCAACTTCTGCTTTATTCAGCCAACTCAATTGCCACTAAAAAGCAAAGCAAGAACCAGTCAGGAAATAACTAATCCACATCTGCACAGCTGGACCAGGGGTGGCTCCTGCTCCTTACCTAAATCAGTGCATTAATTTCCGTGTTTCATCCAATATGCATGTGCTTGTGTTGCTTGGTATAATATGTGCCAGTATTGTTGTCACTCTTCAAGCTGAAGCTGTGACACTAACTGTGCCAGCCAAGGGAAAAAAACTACACAGAGAGGCAACACAAGCCAGTATTGTTCAAATCAGATGAACCCAGTAGTGTGGAAATTGCTTCTGTTGTGTAAGTGTGCTTGCTGGTAGACCCGAAATGATGGGCTGGTAAGCATACATAATTAGCCCAATACCTGTGGATGCAATTCTGTACTGCTTTGGTGAAAGAAGTACTGTGGAAAATAAGAGGTGGGAAGTTTTTCTATTGTATTTTCTTCTTACCACTAGAAATCATAGCTGCCATGTGCAATATTTAAAACTGATATTAGTTTCCACCTTTCAGCCACAGCCACTTTTCACTTACCAACTAATCATCACCTAGAAGTGTGCTGAAATGCATTATGAATCGACATACAAAGGCCTTCTCTGGCACTAAATCTCAACCACCTCCAGAGAGGAAAGGGACTGCTTACAGCAGCCCTGAATAGTAATTCAGGCTAGCAAAGGAGCAGGTTTTTCCCATTCAAATAGCAGGAAGAGTTCAGATTAGCCAGCACTTTCTGTGGGCGTAAAGACGCAGTTGCAAAAGCCTTCCTTAACTCTGCTCAGGTGAGGCGTTCAGCGGCCCCTCTGGAAGCAGCGCTTGACTCTGGAGAAGCACTTTTTGCTGGTATTACCTCTGGGTCCAGCGCCTTGTCCTGGGAAGAGCTGTCCTCGGCCACCTGCCCCATGACTTCCGGGACGAAAGAGAAGGTCAAGTGCTCTTACCACACTTGAGGGTTGTCTCCTGCCCGGGAGATGAATAAGCAAAAAATCAG
>VYZS01025722.1:18914-30305 GCA_013400695.1 Neodrepanis coruscans
GCCGGCGGCGCCCGCATCGCCCGGCTCCTGCTCCTGCTTCGGCGGCGCTCCCCCGGCGCCGCGGAGCTGCTCGCCGACCCCGCCGCTGGCCGGCGCCCGCCGGCCACTGCCTCTCCGTGGTGAGCTAGAAAGTTTGCTCTTCTGGGCGCCCGGTGTTTGTTGTTGTTTGGGGTCCGCCTGTTTAGGCTGGGCTTTTATTTTCCCATTCCCGCTAGAGGGCTATGGTTTTTTTTTNGTGTTTCTAAGTACCATTGCATTCTGTGTTAGGAGAAAGAGATGAAGAAGCAAATTTAACACAGCTAAAGGCAAATATTTAAGAAATATATTCAGGCACTGGAGTTCTTGTGGCATTTTTTAATTACTCCTTGATTTTGCAAGCTGGTTTACAGGTGAACAGTTTACAGATTTTCTGTGTGCTTGTTAAAAGGTGCTTGCTTAAGGATGAACAGGCTTAGGGCTTGTGCTTTAAAAGTCTGAAAAGATGTTTTACCGTAAATAATACAGAAGAAGATGCCCAAGTTATAATTACATCTTTCATCAGGGCTACATTTAACAGAAATGCTTTCAGCAACTTCTGCTTTATTCAGCCAACTCAATTGCCACTAAAAAGCAAAGCAAGAACCAGTCAGGAAATAACTAATCCACATCTGCACAGCTGGACCAGGGGTGGCTCCTGCTCCTTACCTAAATCAGTGCATTAATTTCCGTGTTTCATCCAATATGCATGTGCTTGTGTTGCTTGGTATAATATGTGCCAGTATTGTTGTCACTCTTCAAGCTGAAGCTGTGACACTAACTGTGCCAGCCAAGGGAAAAAAACTACACAGAGAGGCAACACAAGCCAGTATTGTTCAAATCAGATGAACCCAGTAGTGTGGAAATTGCTTCTGTTGTGTAAGTGTGCTTGCTGGTAGACCCGAAATGATGGGCTGGTAAGCATACATAATTAGCCCAATACCTGTGGATGCAATTCTGTACTGCTTTGGTGAAAGAAGTACTGTGGAAAATAAGAGGTGGGAAGTTTTTCTATTGTATTTTCTTCTTACCACTAGAAATCATAGCTGCCATGTGCAATATTTAAAACTGATATTAGTTTCCACCTTTCAGCCACAGCCACTTTTCACTTACCAACTAATCATCACCTAGAAGTGTGCTGAAATGCATTATGAATCGACATACAAAGGCCTTCTATGGCACTAAATCTCAACCACCTCCAGAGAGGAAAGGGACTGCTTACAGCAGCCCTGAATAGTAATTCAGGCTAGCAAAGGAGCAGGTTTTTCCCATTCAAATAGCAGGAAGAGTTCAGATTAGCCAGCACTTTCTGTGGGCGTAAAGACGCAGTTGCAAAAGCCTTCCTTAACTCTGCTCAGGTGAGGCGTTCAGCGGCCCCTCTGGAAGCAGTGCTTGACTCTGGAGAAGCACTTTTTGCTGGTATTACCTCTGGGTCCAGCGCCTTGTCCTGGGAAGAGCTGTCCTCGGCCACCTGCCCCATGACTTCCGGGACGAAAGAGAAGGTCAAGTGCTCTTACCACACTTGAGGGTTGTCTCCTGCCCGGGAGATGAATAAGCAAAAAATCAGACCCTGTACCTAGGGGTGTTCCCTGAAGGATGCTGCTTTGAAGCCACGGCTAACTGGGAGGTGGAAGCCTCTGCAGATAACACATGAAACTGTTCCTCACGGAAGGATTCCCACATGAAGCACCGATCCCGTCGGATGGGGTGCAGTTCCTCAAGCTACATAGAGTGCTACGTGTAGCGGCCGGGGAGATTTGAAGGGGGAGGCCTCGGGGAAAACTTGCAGCAAGATGACACGTTCGTGGGTGCCTAAGGCACTTCCTGCTCTTACCCCTCCCGCCACCGGCCACCTCGGCTCCGCCGGGCTCACTGCCCACCCACCACCAGTTCCCCGCCCCTCCAGCGGAGCGGGCCGCGCTCGCCGCGGTTGCCGGCGGGATTCAGCCCGTTTCGTGCGGCCTCGGCGCCCGCCCCAGGGGCCGCGGCCGGAGACTCCTCGGCGAGGCCGCTGTCCCCGGGACGCCCGTGACGGCTGTGCGCTCCCCGCCCTTCTCACCGCCCCTCTCGCCTTTCCTCCTCCTCCGTGAGCCTTGCCTCCCCTGCACACCTGCCTTGCCATTTGTCGGCGGCTTTGCTAGGAGGGGTGAATTTTCCTTCGATCCCTTGCAGCATCTCTCCTCAGCACACACACCCGGACGGGCAGGGGCACAGCGCTGCCTGTGCCTCAGCGGCCGCCGCCTTGCGCACCCGGGCCCCGTGCTCTCCGCCGCCGCGGGGCGTCCTCCGCCTGCTGCAGCACCGCCGGGCCCGGCAGCCGCCGAAGGGGGGCGGCNGGCTGGGCTTTTATTTTCCCATTCCCGCTAGAGGGCTATGGTTTTTTTTTTGTTTTGTTTCGGATTTTTTGTTTTTGGTCCTTCCCTCCCCCCCCTTTAATTGCAGTCGCTGCAGCGCGGGGAGAACGGGGCTCCCGCTTCTGCCGCTGTCCAAGCCACGCTGGACAGCTTCCCCCGGGGCACACGCGTGGGCGGCCGGGCAGCGCTCCCACGGCAGTCGGAGCTGGACCCGGAGTCCCTCCCGCTCTGCCCGCCCCCGAGAGCTGAATGACTGCGGCTGCGAGGTCTCCGGCAGCCCCCTTGCACTTGGCAGAACAGTTTTTGGTGGCAGCTCGGGAGGAGACTGTCCCATCCCTCTCCGCTTTTCTCCCCGTTCCTCGAGTGAGTGCTTTAGAACAGGTTTAAGTGACGCTGTAGGTGATAGGAATCCGGTGTCACGGAGACCTGGGCACCGTATTGTAACTAGCAGTGTTTCTGTAGCGGGTTACCAGCTGAGGAACAGCCGTATCCGACCCTGGCGAGGAGAGGGATTGGTTGTGAATCGTGTTCATCTCTCGCTGCTTGAATCTAATCGTTAAAAGTAGCTTGCTGTTGTTTGGGGTAGGTGAAGCTCTGGTGCATTTTACTATTTTGTTCTTTAATTCTAAATGTGATCTGGTGGAGTCTCTTCGTTTCTGATAGGAAGGTTAGAGGCTGAATAAATCTGTCTCTGGGCAGGAGAGACAAGATGCTCTCAGGTCCTTCCCTTGAATTGTGTGTTTTCTGTGTTGTGTGTTTGTGTGTTATTACTTCTTTTTTTTTCTTGTCACTGGGAGTTCTGCTGTAACACGTCAAAAGCTTTTTCTTTTCTTTTTTTTTTTTTTGCAAGGTACCTAATTGATTTTTTCTCAAATTTAAAATGGAGTGATAGAATGCACAGAGATTAATGAATAAGCTGAAGGGACTTTGAAATAGTGTGTGTTGTGCATGGCGTGAAATTATAGATACATATAAAAGAGCAATAACTACTGTAGGTTTTATTTAAAACCTTTTTCTCTATGACTTGGTGATGAACTCTCTTCATCTGTCTCTCAGTTTTTAAGTATGATTGGTTTTTGCAGTTGAGGTCTCCAGTCATGTTGTGGGAATGCCTAATAGGCATCCACATTTGTATGATTTTCATAATCTTTCGATCTCTCACTTTACAAAGACTTGCCCCTGTCAAAAGTATGTGAAATTTGCTATTGTGGCTCTCAATTTTAGTTCTCCTTTCCTGGTGCTTTTATTTTTTTCTCTATCTGTATGATTATTTTTTTATTTATGTTACAACCAAAGAGGGAAGGGTGAGGGGGGTAGTAGGGAATTTTCTCTGATTCTTCAATCTGTCTAAATGTACCAAAATAAAAATTGCATCTTTAAAATTAAGACACTGAAACAACCAAGAGCTGAATTCCAAGAAAAAAATTCACTGTGGTGTACGTGTGTGCTTGTTCGCACCAGGCATTCTTCAGCATGTAGTATTTACAGAACTTGCAGTGTACAGTAGCTCTTGAATAGTAAGAGAATGTTTTGTGTCCTCAGAAGTGAGTCTTTGACAAGTCAGCAAAACTATAGATACAGTTGAGGTGTGAGTGTGTGCATATATAAATATCAGCTGCCTGACCGAGTTAATTTTTCCTCAGGATAGTTTGTCTTCCTCAACCTAGAATATATACATACTCTCCCTTGAATTTTGAGGCATTTTTTATTGTTCATCTCTGTGTGCATGTGTTTTAATGCTAGTCTTAATCTCGCTGCAAAATATAAAATAATCTGGTAATAGATTTAGAAGACTTTATTGCCCGGCAAACCAGGCAATAGATCATGATATCAGACAATAGTATTTTGTTTCCTAGCAACCCCCTACTGCAAACAGAAAACAAACCGATGGTGGATGTTTCCACATCACGATAGCTATGTGTTGAAATCCCCAAGTAGTAGGTACCAAAGTACTAATTGTGCAGGGAGATTCCCTCCTATTTATTCCAGCTGCTTTGTTATTATTTTCCTTTTGTGAGAAATTTGCTGGGGTAAATGCAGCTAAATTTCACTCCACTCTCCTAGTAACAGTGTCTGTAAGAATGAAGAGGCCACAAAAATAAGAAGAAACTGTAGAATTTTTGCTAGTAAGAGTGATTTGGAATAGCCTGTTCATATTGCAGACTGTTTCTAAATCTGTGCTGTTACAGGTCCTTGAAAATCAGATATATTGCATGTTGGATACAGGAGATGATCTCTTTTTGGATTTTGTCTTGTTAGTCATCCTTTAACTTTGTGCTTTAAAATTATGTTTGTTAGCATGTATTGAAAGAAAAATCCTCTGTGTCTTCCAGGAATGGAAAGTAAAATCCTGAGTGTTGCTTTGCCTTGTTTATATTCTCGGTACCCAGTTTAGCTCTTCCAAAGAGCCAGCACTATCACCGTGCAGCAGAATTGTTTGTCCTAAGCCATGATCTTTCTAAAAGTGCATCTGATAATTCCCTTGAAGTATGTGAGCATTGAAATGGCATTTTGACCCTGGACCAATCTGAGATGCACTTTGTGCACTGCCATCTATCTGAAAAAATCCATTAGTGCAAGCTGGAGCTCTGACCTAGGATGGGTGCAGGTATTAGTGCTGAGGAAGCTGCTGGACTACTGTAGGGAAAGGAAGTGAGCAGGCACGGATGTGTAGTTGTATGTACTATGCAGCAGAGGAGTTTCTATGCTTTTGTCTTACATTTATAAGAGAAAATGGCAAAAACTTGTTCATGGAGTTTTGCCTACAAGCCTTTGCTATCCAGCAGTATTTCCAGATGTCGCACTGTAAATTGAAACAGAGGTAGGTTTCCTACTGGTTGCACTAGTGAGTCTGTGAAAATGAAGGTATTATTTCAGTCTGGGAAACTGTAAAATCACAAGAAAAATTTGCTGTGGGGAAGACAGAGAACTTAATCATGTATGCATTATTAAACAACAGTATTCGCGCTGGGCACGGGAGTGGTGTTTTCTGAGTGACTTCAGTGTTTGCAGCATTATTTAAGAGATTCCATATGCCGCCACAGACAATTTATTTATATTGTCTAAAGATATTTTTCTGGTTCTCTCAAGTACTGAGGTACAAAATGGTTACAACAGATGCCACTTCAATAAACAAGGTGGCAGTGGAATGGCCAGAGAATACTATCATTCTGATAAATACCTATGAACAGCTACTTTCTTGTCTCTATTTGAAATCATGCATTTTGGTGCCATAACATGTGTAGATGATTTAGTTTACAACATGTTAATTGAATTTTGGAAGGCTTTATGAATTGAGAGGAAGTAGTCATTTTCCAATTTCTCTTCTCCATTTCTTTCTCAGATGGCACTCCTCCCAAACCTTCAGTCTTGCAATTAGGTAGTCCGCAGATGAAGGTTGATATGGCTGCCTAATTGCAGTCCCCACTTAGACTCTGCCTGTGTTTACCAGGCAGCAGAATGAGGGAAGGCAAAGAAAACAAAGTACAAACAAAAAAACAAAGGAGAGAGAAATGTCATGAAGTATTCTGTGTGTAAACAATGGAAGACATTTGGAAGTGATTTTAAATACTCTCCATGAAATTCCTGTTATGCCAACTGCATTTATTGCTGGTGATGAATGCAAAACTTACATTTGCTGTAATGTTTGTTGGCCACTGATGGAAATAGTCAGCCCATGACCAAAAACAAGTAGTACAAGAAGAAGTACCTTCTTCTTCCTTCTCCCCACTGAAGATCCATCTTTTGTGAAACAGTGAATGGTGTCCATTCCATTTAAAGGAATTTGATAGATAAGAATTAAGACGTGGACAACTTTGTTCTCTCTGTTTAACTATGCAATGATGGTTGTGGCTAATGAGCTACTGGGGAATGTGCTGCATATCTTGCTGAAATACATGTGCTTTTTCAAATTTTTCACAGGGCTTTATTTTAAGAATACAGTAACGACAATATAGAGTTACTTACTGCATGTTTTAATCCTACAAGCTTAATGATTACTGTACTGAGGCATATTTACTTAGGTATCTATTTCCTTTTCTTATTTTAAGAGAGGAACAAAGCATGATGTCAGGTGTGGACTCTCTTGAGTCTTCATTTTTGAAAGTCTGTGACCTTAAAGCATTGAGCTGTCAATTCTTGCCAAATATGGAAAATAAATGAGCCAAGTGATTACAGAAACTGAGGATTTGGCTCAGAAGAGTGCAGACTTGCACGCACAACTTTTTTAAAATGTATATTTAAACTCATCTTGGCTTGCTGAGATCAACTGGATTTAAGCACGTGGTGAAAGTTGGGCATGTAATTAAATGCTCTGTTGAATAGGAGCCTTGAGCAAAACCTGTGACCTTTGAAACTAATGTCTTTGCTTTGGAGTAACCAGACCTTCAGGAGAATTTGTACAGGATAGTAGAGTAAAGGGAACAAGTATGAGCAAAAGGCAAGATTGGGGTCAAAAGGTATCAAATTGGAAACTTACTGATGGTAATAGCAGTGGTGGAAGGGATCAAGAATTAATATGTGAGTCTGGAGTGTGAATTGACTGCAGAACAGCATGGTTTGTGCTTGAGCTGTCAAGAAAAATGAACCATGTCTGTGAACAAAGAGGTGGGACTCACTTTTTGTAAGAATCTGTCATGAAGACATGTGAAAACTCTGAATATCGTATTGTCTGAATATGGTATTGAGAATGTGGGTGAAGCTTGAAGAAGAGCAACAAAATACTTGGGGGTCTGGAGGAACTAGCTTGAGGGGAATTATACAAGAACAAATATAGTTCTAGTCTGGCACTGAATAAGGGGTGATAGGTTAACTACATCTCTATATTTGAAATGTATTTTAGTCATAGCAATCAGATTTTTTTTTTGTGTATTATGTGAGAGAGTAATTAAGACCAGGACTAAATGGAGAAATTGAGGACGTAAAAATTTAAGATGAATTCTGGGCCAAAACACAATAATAGAAAAATGTATTGTACCGTATATTAGTCCAGATGTAGTACAAGCTGCCCATGCCTCTTGAGATGTTTCAAGCAGGAGTTGGCAGATTGCTAGTAGATGTACTGAAGAAGGCAAGTGTGCATTTTTGAGGAGGTGGAGTACAAGATCTAACAGTTCTTTTTCATGTTTCTGTTTTGTTCTAGTTTCAGGTTACAAGAGAAGCTAGGTCAGATACTGGGCCAACCAACCTTGACTTTGTTTCCAGTCCTGAGCTAGTTGGGTTTTATGCTTTTACAAATGGATGACTTGGAACAGGGTCATCATATGGACTCAGGATGAGTCAGTGCTGGGATGGTGGATATACAAGAATTAGTTACAGTAGATTTTTTAGTAAACAGCTATGGTTTAATAATTTGTTGGTTTACCCTTTTAAAAACAACAATCCCAAGTGGTGTACAGGGTACAGGGGTGACAATTTTTTGTTTCTTGACAATTTCTGCAGCATTTTGTTTTATTATCTAGAAATGGTTACTGTCACCAGGTAGCAATCATGGATAGCAGTTACTACTGCTTCCTCCCTGTCCACCCATCATGATGCACTTATCTTGTAACAGCTGTCTCCTGTGATCTGGCTGGTCCGTGTGTACTTTAAGTCCTGATGACTACTGCCGTCAGTGTTGTGTTTTCTGGAAGAGACTGAGAAAGGGGGAGAGACTTGTAGATGATCTTTCTGAGGGTGTATTGCTTTAAATATCTCCATCATTCTTTTATACTGAGACAATACTTAGCCAGAGGACATGCAGGTTCGACATGTAATGGCAGTTTTCTTGAGGAAACTTTTCCTAGAATGATGTTATTACATTGGATTACAGCAATTCATTTTACTAGAAGCAAGTATTCAGCAAAACAAACAAACAAAAAAGTTGTGCAGGCTGATATTCAGGAGTGTTTTCCAACAGCCATGCCAACTGCAGAGGAGGAGGTGGATTTCCCTCTCCTGTGCTTTGTGGATACCTGACTGCCAACTGTTTAAACAAGGCCTATTTTGGCAACCATAAGGTAAAAAGAAGTGATTCAGAATAACCCTTCTTTGCATGTTAATGACTGAAATGGTTGTCTTGCAGGAGTACCCATCATCTGGTTGGTGAGACTGACCTTTGGTTTAAGTACTTGATGGTCCAAGAAAGGGGTGTTTTGAAGTAGTGGAAGCCAGGTTTAGGTCTTCTGTGTGCAGTATAACATGGAAAAACTTGGTCTGTCTATTAAAAACCAGTATACTTCCCATACACTCCAGGTGACTGCTGAGAAAGGAAATGCTCTGAGAGGTAAGCCAGGTTCAGCCCTTGCTCGTGCTTGTCTTGGGGTTAGTGGGTAGTGTTGGTGATGAAGGTCTAAAAAGAGGTTGAATGAAGCTGCAGGAAGTTGGCTTTTTTTTTTAGGCAAAACATAAGGATTAGGGCTGATGTTGACTGCCGATGCATTGGTTGTGCTAGAAGGACAGTTTTTTGATGGGTGGATAATTGCTGGTGGATGCCTAAATTAGATAACAAGAACCCATACAATTGAGTGGATCAATCTTGGTACATGCTGGTAATCAGATTGCATAGATTGGTTTACTTAGGATTAGTTGTGTATGTTAACACTCTTCTGTGTGAGTATGTATGAGATCAGGCTTGCTGGATGGGATACTTCAGACCGAAAGCTACTGTGTAAATGTAAGATTATTATGTTCCCTTTGCAGAGAGAAGCTAGGTCAACACTAATCTTAATTACAACTTGTTTCTGTTAATAGATCTTTATTTTCAGAGTTAAGTTAAATGAGGCTTGAAAGTGTTTTTCTACAGGTACTTTTAACATAGTGTTACTGTTTGGGAAGTGGGGTTTGGTATACTAGATCTCAACAATACTTAATGAGGAACAGTTCCTCTGTGTCCAGAGTGGATAACATACAACTATTCTGGTGTGATAGGTTGTCTCTGTTTTAAAGGGACCTTATGCCCTATGTGCAGTGTCAAAATCCTTCAGGACATAATAGCTCGTCCTGGGATAGAACATAGTGAGGGATTAATAGTATTTTTAACAATTCTGTTTAGATTTATCCATTTCTTTTAGGAAGCATTTTTTTTCAGGGAAGCAAAGAAGAAGTTAAATAAAAGCAGATGATAAAGGCATGGAGTGAATCAAGGGAGGTGGAATGCAATAACCAGAATGAGAGCATCCTCTTAGAACGAGCACTGGTTCTTGTGCCCTTATAAGAAGTATTGCAGCTATGACAAATAAGTTCGTTTCATCTGAAGCAGCAGATTGCTTCCTAATATTTTGCTGGTCTGACATTCTGTGAAATTGTGTTATATCCTAATTCAGTAGCTGCTCTGTATATAGAATAAGAGCCTGCTGTTTTCTACCAAGCAAAGCAGTTCCCTCTCATTCTGCAGTAGTAGAGGTATTTTGGTGGCAGAGTTCCATGTATTCATCTCTTCTGATGACTTTTAATGGATGTTGGCATGACTCAAAAGAAAGAGTTGCATTTACTGAATAAGTGATCTACTTAGTTTAGAGTTTTTCTCAGAGATGGGACCCTTGCTTAGCAGTGAAATCTGCTGAGATCACAGCCCAGGGTAGTTACAGATGAATCATTTGTGTTCATGGTCCTCTGCTGGCAAATGAGAATGATGGGCCTATGGATGTGAACAATCACTCTGCCTGGATTTACTAGCTGTAAATGGTTGGTAGATTCATGCATCCTCATACCACCTGTGCACATGCCCATCTATCTTCTACTGTCTTCGGGCAGAGCATAAATGGAGGTATTGGTTGCAGGCTGTTCCATGGGAAAACTGAAGGTTTAGAGGTCCTGGAAAGTAGTTTTGATTTAGAGTCTTATATATGTTGCCTTTGCATTGGCTTGCCTAAAATGAGCACCTCTTTCATTAATGTCATTTTAGCAAATGAAGGCATCATTTTTTGGTTCAAGTGAATTATATTTTCTGAGTAACAGAAAATACCATTTATGCTGATGCATCCTTTTTTGCAGTGTTATATCCCATTTTGTATGAACAAGATAGCCATTGCCATTTTATTTTTGACAGCCTGCGAGAGAACTTGCAATTTCAGTTCCTTGAGGGAGCTGGGCTAAACGTGAGCTAAAAGCCTTAATGTACTGTTGCCAGTCTACTTAGCTATCCTGTTTCTTGACAATTCTGTATGCTTCATACTGTTATGGAAAAACATGTGAAACCATGAAGAAGGTTGAATTTGATAGTCCTAAAGATGAAATCCTTTGACAACCCTGGCTTTATTGAAGTATAGCTATGATTATCACTGAAGTCACTGTTCTAGTTGTTTCAGTGGCTCTTCAATGTCATTTTGTTGTAGAAGAATTGATTTGTTTTAAGGGAGAGCAAAGAGCAATAGCCACTGAAACATTAGGAAAATGAAGACTTCAGACTTGGTGAGAAACTTACTTTCATGCTAATATTACTGTCAGCATAACACAAAATGAGCAATATAGGGTGAGATGTAAGTCTGTGTGTACTGCCCTTTTAAAGACATTTGAATTCACTAGTTCACTGTTAAACAAATGAAGGAAAAGGGAAATGCAAAATTAAAAAACCAAAACCTAAAATAAAGAGCATTTCTATTAATGCAAGGTGGCTCAGTCAATGTAAGAGGTGTTCTGAGAGTGGCTATAAACATTTGCGCAAGGAAAAACACAGACCTTTGTAACACTCTCAGCCATGTCTCTAAGGGATGCCATGGGATGATTGTACAACAAGGAAATATTCCTCAGGTAAGTGCCTGAGGAGAAAGCATACCAGTGGCAGAAACAAATTGAAATGAGAACTTCTGAGGTAGGTGTTGTGGGTTGGAAAAAGAAATAAAACCGTTCCTCCCCACCACTCCCCGATGGGACTGTCCGCAGTCCCGCGCTGTCGCGCCCGTGGGAACCGCATCGGGAACGGAGCTGCAGCACGCACCGGGAGCCACCGGGGGCTGCGGGTGATGGCGCCATGATGGCCAGCGGCAGCGGGCGAGCCGGCGGCGGCGCTGGGAGACGCCGGTGATGGTCCGGGCTGGGTCAGCCA
>VYZS01025776.1:0-22951 GCA_013400695.1 Neodrepanis coruscans
ACCACATACATCCAAGGAAAGACTAAGGGGATCAGGCCAGTGATGGAGTTAGATTCAGGTTGTCTGGATATCCCTCTTAAGCTACCACCGTGACAGGCTGAGCTGAACTTCTAGACATAATCTCAAATTTTGGTTTTGGAGGGTGAGAGTACCTGCCACAGTCCACCATGAAGAGAAAAGAAATGCCTGCCACTCTGACCTCATCATAAAGGCATACTCTGAAAACCTCTACTGAATATCCTCCTCTTAATGAAAATATTTTTAGGTGGGTTATGTAGCTTGAATGAATTTCTAGCAACACCTCTTGGATATGAATCTAGGGAAAGATTCAAATTATTTAATGGTTGGGAAAGGACCATTAGTTGGCTCTACTTACTGTTTCAGAACTCATTAACACTTAGAAGGCTAAAAAAAATCCTGCAAAGCTGTAAAAAGACTGAACAGGTCAGCCTGATGATCTGAGGATATTAAAGGTATAACCTACTGCTTAGTGAACTAGACCACTTGCATCAAAAAGCAATCAGATTCCAAGATTCTTCTTCAGATAAAGTGCATAGCTACAGAATACCTTGTGTATTCTACACAGAATACAAAGGTAACTTTTTTACATTTGAGTTCTGCTAATTCACCTTTGTGACAACAGAAAAATCAGTGTTCCTGTTTGGTTATTGCCTATCTGTCTCAAGAGGAGGAGCAGGCTGACTACAAATAAGTAGACATACAGGTACACACCAGTCTGTGGCCCAACAGCCCCAAGCACAGATTGCTAAGACTGAAGCCTCTTAAGTTAGGGAAAAGCAAGTTCTTACCAAAATGGATTCAAGGAAGCCTCCAAAGAATTTCTTCATAGCCCTTTTCAATTAAGCCTTTAGAAGAATAGATTAGGAATGTAATTTTCCTCCTAGGGTATTTTTTTTAAAATGAGTCATTGGAGGAAGCATAAATCCAAGTTCTTTTCCAAGAATTTGAGCTACTAACACTGGATAGGGAAGCCTCCAGAAGAACATACTAATAGTGCTTCAGTGTCCCTGTCATTGTAGCTCTTCTTTGAACTGGAAGAGTAAAATAAGTACTTTGCAGTGAATAAAAAGGTATACATAAATAAGGAACTGGAAAAGGCACATACTTGATGCCACTTTCACTATCCTGAAACTGAAATTGCGGATTTTTAATTTTGCATTCTCAAGACTTCCCGAGAATCCAAGAAATATTTTTTCCCACTCTAGTGTTTCCAACAACATGAAGATGGGCTCCTTTCTTAAGGTTTACTACTTGATTTAGGAGCTATTATGGACATATGTAATCTTACTTAAGAATGACTGGAGTAGGAACAAGTACAGTATCTCAGGGAAAAAGGTAAAACAAGACATATGTCCATGCCTCCTTAATCCACCACTTGTTTAGCAAATAATTGCTTTGCACCAAATTTAATTGGCAATTAGAGCTTTCATGAGCTCATATCTATGAGCTCTCACAGGCAGCTGAGATTGCCAAGAAAGCCAAAAATAAACCTTGTCAGAGATCGTGGAAGTTCTTAGGATTCCACTTAGTAGGACAGTATCCTGTGTTTCTGCTGAGCTTAGTAGTGCTAAGGCTTCCTTTGAAGGGTGGCATCTAACTCAGTGGCCCTGGCATTGACCTGGCTAAGGACTACTTTTCTTTAAACACACAAATGGCCCAAGTCAACCTTCATCCTCAGAAAAAGGCAAATACCTAGAAATCAAAGGATCTCTCACAGCAATGGAGTTACAGGCTTCATTTAGACATGGAACCTTAAACTGAATCCTAACCATTACTCATGATCCTACTCCCCTTTAGACTGAGACTAACATACTAAGGAAATTAATTCCAGAGTTCCTATTGCTCACAGAGCAGCCTTCAGGTTTCTTGTAATGCTGAAACTAAGCAACAAACACCCTAAATCAGACTTCACTGAGATGCTACAGTGAAAACCTAAAATTCTAAATCCTGATTGTCTCCATCACCAAGATTGACATTGTTATCTTGTCTGTCAGGACAGAAGAGACTGTCACTGTTCAAGCTCTTAGGCCCATTGCTGTACAAACAATATAGCCAGAGACCAAGACTGTCTTTCCAGAAATGTAGTAGATCCATTCCCAAAACATGTAGAACTCAAGGCCAATACAAAATCAAAAGTAAAAGGGCACCTGACCATCAGGAGCATCATCTGACTGGCTCATGATGCCAACCCATGCCTCAACCTGGAACCTGCCAGACTACTATTATCCTTTTATGTCAAACAGCTTTGTTAATTCAATTCCTAAACAAATAATAAGAGATTGGGAAAAGGGGGGGGGAAAAAAAAAGTAAAGCTTTCTCCTGAATAAGAGCTGAAGATAGTGAATAGAGATAATATATTCTTTAAACACAGCACATGTTGCAAATGCACCTTGATGTCTCTAATCTCAAGGGAATAAACACCTCACACTGATGCATGCAGAAATTGTTTACTACTGTTCAAAACTGTGATTTTCTATTTATTCCATCTTACAAAACAGAGCTGTAAGCAACTTCATCAGATCTATTCATTTAATATTTATATCCACATTGATTCAATAGACAAATCCAAAACTATGTAGGGCTTCAACTGTAGAGATGAAGAATATACTCAGTTTGCCCATTTCCTTCCAAGCCAGGTATAGATGCAGCATCTGGACAGCTGGGATAAAGAGAAGATATCCCTTTGTTTCGAAGAGGAACTGGAAAATTACTTAGGTCATGCCAAAACGTATTTCCTGAATTTGGCATACTCATGCTCCAGTAGCAGTATTAGCCATAAAGACAAGAGTACAGCTTATCTTTTCCACTCCTGGAACTCAATATGTCCCTTTACATTTCTGTCTCAGTTCTGTACCAGAAGCAATGGCCTCTCACCTGCCAGAGTTTCCACGGCAAACCAGTTGTCCACCAGCACCAGTTCAGTTGCTGCAAACCAACAACTTGGACACAACCAAATTTCTAATTAAAGCAGATTTCTTCTGGTCTCTACAGTAGATGATGTTCAGCAAACACTCTAGAAGAACACCACTTCCTGCATTTAAGTGTTGCAGCTGCTGTTCACTCTTGATTTACAGTCTGACCTACATCCAGTGCTCAGGCTTCTCCTCTAAATGTGTAACTGATCTTTGCATGTGCAGTTTTCAGTGAGAAGTCAGTAGCAGCTCAAGGCTTCCTTCTCCTCATTTTCCCCCATGTATTGCAGGCACATGCAGGATTCCTTCCACACAGAACAATCGCTTTGCCTTAAGTGCATGACTTGCTCCCCACCACGAGTCTGTAATAAAATGGCCTGAAATTGTGACCTGTTACAAAAACCAATTATGAGAGTTAAATTAAAATTAAAATTCTCACTTTGCACTGCAAAGCTCTCTCCAAAGACTGCACTGGAATGCTCTCATTCCATCTCAATTTAACGAGGACATGCTGCATTAGGTAAGCCCTCTTTTACAGCACTGCTTTGCTAACAGGCAAAGGCTGCCCAAGTGCTATGAACAATTCTTCCCAGTACAGACTTTTCAATTATATGGTGAGTTTTACACTAGTTCTGAACAGAGAGGGCCTCTAACACGTCAGCATAAACTTCCAGTGCTGATCATTTTCCAGTCATCTGGGTCAAATTAGATTTCTTCAACTAATTCCTATAGTCTCATGATGAATCTTAGAAATATTTCTTTTTTTCTATTGTAATAACATATAAAAGTTTTTTTATAAGACTTGAAAAAAAAAAAGAATCTTTTTTAAGAGGAACAGAAAGATCCCAGGAAAATATTAGCAAAATATTTTTTTGATAGCTCCTACACAATCAGCTGATAAGTGAAGGAAAAAATTCTCAAAACCAAGTCAGGCTGATTTCTATCAACATAACTTCTATTTACAAACCCTGTACTTTGATTTAAGCTATGATTTTGTCTTCTCTCTCAGTTTGCAAATAATGAAAAGAAAATTTAAGAAATTGGGTGGGTGTGCACTTCCAAGCAAGCACTGCTCAAACTGTCAATATGCATCAAACGGAAGAGCAAAAGGAGTTTGGCCTGTATTTAGAATACTCAAAACACAGACATCTATTAAGTCATCACTGAAAGTATTAGCAAATATGGGTGATAGCAGGCTCTGAAGCATACTGGGGAACTGAATGGGAAAGCCTGGAAAAGGCAGATGCAATTCAGTAGAAAAGAATCAAATAGTGTAAAAAAATCTGCATTTATTTAATTATGCAAACAGAGCAAACAACTATGCTTACTTTGTGCTACTCTAAGAAGTGTACAAAGGACATAAGGGATCACAGACTGTGTGCTTGTCAACAACATACTCAATATAAAGAGGAATACTGTATAAAGAATTGGTTTTCACTATTCCATTTAAACCTTGGCTGCGGCCTGCATCCTTCCAGACTTCCACACTTCCAGAAAAAGACAGGCAATCTGGATCTGAGAAGCAGCAACAAGTCAAATCTGGGAAACCATGTTCAATATCAGTGCTCAAACACATTAAATGTACCCAAAGGCAGACAGAAGTTTACCCCTTCCCTTGGCTTGTGAAAAGGTCGGCCAGCAGGAAGCCATTAAGGTGCTTAGAAAGGCTGTTGGGAGAGTTCTGAATGATGAGGGTGTAACAAATGCCCTGTTCAGCCAGAGCAGAGAACTAGATCAGTTCTCACAGACATCATCTTCCCAGCTATACTGGCATTTTACCCAATATGCCCAAAGTCTGACCCCAATATTAACTCCTCTACAGCACAGAAGCAGTGATTTCCAGAGAACAAAAGAAAAACCTCATTTGCTAAATAGTAAACCTCTCCCTTTTCCCATTCAGAGATTTTGAACATTCGAACAGCTGACAGCTCTACTGCAGTAATATGAGAACTGGTAGAGAAACTGAATGTGTATTATTTCCCACTGATACACTGGAGTAAAGCTGTATTGTTGTGCTGGACTGAGCTTCAGGAATCGGAGAGGAAAAGTAAATTACAGTTCACAGTTAGTAATCAACAAATTTACAACTTTTTTATTAGGTCTGGAGCTTAAAGCAAAGCTTATGGCAAAATATTTACCTATGATACCAGAGAACCATTAGCAAAGTAACACAGTTGATAAACAAAACCAGACTCACCTTCCGCAATTCAATTGTAACTTCGTTTCTGTGCCTTCTCATAGTCTGTAAATAAAAAGAAAAGTATGTCAAGAAAGTAGTATTCTGTTTTGGGAACAGCTGTTTCTAGGTCAAAAGTGCAGTTATTCATCAAAAGACACAGAAAACTGTGCATAATTTATAACTCAATCTTTCCTAGAAAGATGCACAAGTTGGTTTTTGTGATGTTTTGCTTGGTTTAGGGTTTTTTGGTTGGTTTGTTCGTTGTTTTTTTCTGTTTTGAAGATTATACACCTTATAGAAAGCTGTCTCATAAACCACAGTAAGTATTCCAAAGGCAGAAACGTCCCCAGGGAGTTTCACTGGAATGACTCTCCAGGTGTTTCTATGTGCAGTCCAAAAGCAGCAGTAAATCCAGGTTAGACAATCTCATATTCACATATGATCACATTCACAATCTAAATACAGAACCTATGCCAGTTATCTGGCCAAAAAAATAACACTGGTGACAGAAGATGACTCAACTCAATGCAAACAAGATAGATCAGGGTCATTGCAAAACGAAATAAAGCAGTACAGTGGTACTAAGTCTATTTAGGATCTACAGCCTAAACACATTGTGGCAATTACAGCCTGTAAACATTTCAGCTCCTTAAAGACACTGGGCACTGAGAATGAGTCCCTGACAATGCTGCTATAACTCTTATCTAAGAGAGATCAAGAGATGGAGAAAGAATTTTAGCCTACTGAGGGCAATCTCCCCAGGTTCATTTAACAATCAGTTGAAAACACATGTACCGTCAGAATGCAATTCAGAGAAAATCAGGACTGGATGACTGCTGGCAGTCCAGAAAGATCACCAACACTAACTAAAATTAGCCTTTTAAAATACTTTCTATGTCCTGTCCTTGTTCCTGACCTTCACTGTCGCTATCACGTTCCTTGGAGTTAGGGCAAATAACTCCCAGAGCAAAAAAGTACAAGTGAGACCAGCAGGATACAGCAAACATCAGCACTCCCCACCAGCCATCTAAGGAGATGCCAAATATGCTAAAGTTCAAACATAAGTAAAAGAAATGAGCAAACTTCACACCTTGAACATACACAGGGAATAGCTGCAGTACTTAGAACATTATTTTAGGTTTGTTTTTCTCAACCAGTTTGCAGTACTCATTTCACAGAATCATAGAATAGTTTGGGTTAGCAAGGACCTTACAAGATCATCTAGTTCCACCTTCCCTGTCATGGGCAGGGATGCCACTCACTAGACCAGGTTGCTCAGAGCCCCATCCAATGTGGCCTCGAACACTTCCAGGGATAAAGCATCCACAACCTCTCTGTGCAACCTGTTCCAGTGCATCACCAGCCTCTGAGAAAAGAATTTCCTTCAAACATCTAATCTGAACCCGCCCTCTTTCAGTTTAAAACTATTGCCCCTTGTCCTGTCATTATCTGACTGTATTAAAAGCCCCTCTCCATCCTTTTTATAAGCCCCCTTAAGGTACTGGAAGGCTGCAATGAAGCTCCCTGAAGCCCTCTCTTCTCCAGGCTGAAATTCATTATCTTGGGTTGACTTGAGAGCAAGGAAGGCTTGTCTTCCTGCACACTGCTTGATTAAGCAGGTCACTCATGTAAACAGACACAATTCTCCTTTTACATCTACAAGCATGACCTATACTGCTTTAAACAAAGTAAGTCCTCATTCCAGTACTACAACATCTACCAGAACTATTTCCTCACCTCACTATTTCGGTAAAACGTTTGGTACTTGTGACCACCTGAGCCTGCTGCAAGAAGCATGATAAGGATTGGACAGCTGGGGAATAGGAGGGCTTTGTGTAGGTAAAGCACAAACAAATTAAGAACCCAAAAAGTCATCACATGCAACAAGCAAGACCAGTCATTCAAGTTTGTTGTTCTATTAGAATTTCTTATTTGAATAATTGTAGTAACTGCGTCAAATTTAAGGGCACTATGTAGCCTAAAGTTTTTCAACACTTTTTCTCCAAAAAGTGCAGCCTTCCAATTCCTAAAGGGGGCTACAAGAGAGCTGGAGAAGGACTTTTTACCAGAGCATGGAGTGATAGGACAAGAGAGAATGGCTTTAAACTGAAAGAGGGTGGGTTTAACTCAGGTATTACAATAAACTCTTTACTGTGAGGGTGGTGAGGCACGGGAAGAGATTTCTCAGAAATGCTGTGGATATTCCCCCCTGCAAGTGTTTAAGACTAAGTTGGATGGGGTTTTGAGTAACCTGGTCTCGTGGAAAGTTTCGCGCCTGTGGCAGGGGGGTGGAACTAGATGATCTTTAAGGTCCCTTCCAACCCAGACTATTCTATGGTTCTACAACTCTGCATTTCAATGGAAAAATTGTGGTTAGACAAGGCTGTAATACTGCCTTTTCTTGATCACTCTATGTTCTAGACACCAAAATTTTTTATTGAACTTTTCATTAGTAACACTGACCCACACCTCCCCCCAAATCTCATCTTTTATTCCTACTTAACTTTTAAGGAGTATCCCATCACATGACAAATCAGTCATTTTGAACGTCTATTAGAATTTTTCTCCCCCAAAGCCAGTATTGCATATGCCAAATGCAAACTCTTGGTGATTTAACTGATACAAGGCACAATCTACTTTTAGATTTGCTCCCTAATTATAATTTACTCATTTATATATGTAATAATACTCCAAAATACTTACATTGAGCAGAAAAATCAAACCAAATGTGAAGCTCTTTAAGGCACAACTGTAATATTTACCACATACCGTGCTCTTCTGGAAGCAAGGCAGATTTAAGAAAGACTTACATGCTGCACTCAACAGCTCAGCAGCTTAATATTTTTAGTTTAGAAAAAAAACAAGTACAGTGCAGTCCCAGGCAAGGCACTACTCATTTCATCACACTACTCTAAAACCTTCTCTAACAATGCTTTGACTAAAGACAGTTACTCAGTCATCCATCCATAAAGGCTCTACTACGAAGACTTAAAGCTTCTTTCTACAGGCAAATAATTCACTCGGATTTTCCATCAGGATTTTATCTTTGTTTCATACTTTCATTACTTCAGCCCCAATGATCCTACACTATTAACAATTCTATCTCAATAGTTTCTTACTGTTTTTTTTTCTTTGATCAAGTTGATCTTTAAAGTATTCGACTACTTCATTATGGTTCTTACATTTAATCTGCAAGAATCTCCCATTTTTTCCTCATTTAGAGAGCTACCACTCTTTAGAAAGATTCTTCAAAAAAGGCTATCACCTCCACAGACATTTTGCTGACCAGTACCATAGGTGCTTCTGAGCTTTAATACTCTAAGGCAATCTCCATACTACCTGGGTTTTATCATTTTAGCTAAAGGCATTTTAGCTGTTCTTTCATATTGCCTTTTCAACTTACTCTAAGAGTTTTCTCTTTTAAAGCAGCTCTGGTACATTTTCTTTTTACCTTCCTCCTTTAAAAGGCAGAGTAGGCAATACTCACTGGTAAATTCAGAGCTGCCTCTCTGGTCAGAGATCAAGTACGTTGATAACTGGGGTATCCCTAAGCCTTAACTCCACAAAACTGATGGGTGTTTACTGCCCCCCACTATTCTCAGGGTCCCCAGCCTAAAAGCCTCCTGCTGGCACAGCATCTTTGACCAGATCAGGTTGTGTCACCAGGATCATCCAAGAATATGGGACTGAAGATCCTCAAAAGCCTTTGGTGCATTCTGGAAATTAAACTTCGCTGCTCTGGCTGGATCATGCTCAATGCTCTGGGCCAGATGTACACGCTGACACTATTTCTAACCTGACACTTCCTGTTCCTGATGACCATTTGGCATAACAATATAGTTAAGACTACGGCCTTCCCTTTCTTCATTCTTGCCAGTTGCGGCAGTTATAGACTGTACATGAAAACCACATGTATGCTCTTGACATTGGCCTTAGTTTTATTCATGCTACTTACTGAGATTTGTTCAGACTGTTTCCTCTCTTGGTTTTCTCCTCTTTACCCCAGGAGCTGATAAACCAGTGATGAGTCTGAACATCCAAAATCTAGCCATGCTTGCTGTGAAATACCACACTTCAGATCAAAAACATGCCTCAACTTTATTTGGTTACAATAAACAGGATTCTCTTGCTGGACTTTTGGAAGCTTTATTTTAAAATTTGCAGACCAACAGGCACAATTTCTATTCTTATCTGTTGGGGAAGGGAAGTGGGAATGCCAGGAAAGTTGGCAAAGGTGAGATTTTATTCCCTAAAGAATAGATAAGTAATTCAGTTAATGTTTCAGCATTTCTTAAAACGGAAGTATTTAAAGCTTGTGTTTCAGATGAACCATTTTGGAAATAAAGGTCATCAGCACCTTCCTACAGCCTCAGAAGAAGTACACACCTTATAATTCAACAGCATATAAAAGCAGCAGTTTTAAGTACCACTGCCAGCCCCCTTTCAGGAAGCATTGTCACTGTAAGCAGAATATCACACTTTGACACTACCTGCAAGTCCCAACACAAAGGAAACCAACAGGCATTTACAAAAGACTTACACAGTAGTAGGAAGGTTAAACACTTTCATCAGCTAACATAGGCCATCTAGAAGAGAGAGAAGAGGCAAAATTATTCTGCAACTTAACCCCATGATTCATTACCACTTTTTCAACTGGGAGGACAACATCTGCTGAAGCCCAGCAAGAGGTTATCAATGGCCTCATACAGGGTTTGACATCCACAGCATCTGCCTGCCGCCCCTTCTCAGCGTAATGTACACAAACAAGCAACTTCATGCAACACTGAAGCAGCACATCTCAACACTAACCCCCAAGACAAAAATGAACTGTTGCACTGAATAAACAAATCAAGACTCCAAAAGATCTACTAAATATTGTTAGGTAAATCAGTGTTCTCACTTCTCTCTCTCAGTTCTAAATATTCTTCCAAAGCCAGATAAAAAGAGTTACATAACCAGAACCTCTCCCTAACACCTTTCACTTGAAGAATAAAGAACTTCCAGTTCTCTCAAAGAATCAAATCTGAAATTAATTTCATATGCCAATAAAGAACATCACTGAACACATTAAGGCTGCTGTGTTAAGGGCTGCAAGGGACTTTTGTTACACAGAAATGCTAAGCTGACAGAAGACAAAAGATTTGAGAGACACTAGACCTTGGGGGGAAAAAGCAAAGAATGCCACATCCCTGTAAAACTGCCTTGGACAGAGTCAGTGGTCAGATGCAACACTGAATAAAGCCACCGTCATCTGATCAGTTTCCACTCCAGTATCTTTCTCAATGAGAAGGTAATAAGAAACTCAAAGTACAGTTTTAGCCACCTGTGGGGAAGGGAAAGATCCTACTGCTTTCTCAGTTGATATTTGGTTTACGACAGAACACGAAACTGCTTTTTGATTTCAAGAGGTTTATATAATGGTCTGTGAAATTCTAAATTACCAGTACAACAGTAACCCATATTGCCAGCACATTCAAAGAATTATTTTTCAGTGACTAAACATGTGGGACCCTCTCACTCAACCACACACACCTGACAAGTACCATTCACAAAACCACATAGCAAGGTGTACAGGATGCTCACTTCATGTTAAATAGGAAGGATCACTGCTGTAACACTGTCCTTGATGCCTTAAGATCAGCCATGAACACCTCTCTGGCAAACAAACAAAGCCACCTTACTTTCAAGTTCTGAATAACATCAAGATTCTAAGGCAATAATTAAGTCTCAGAAGCTTCTTGAGCCTTTGTTTAAAGAAAAAACATTTAACTGCATAACACATCTAACTACCTGAAAAGGCAACCCATATGGCTTCTATAAACTAAAAAAACCCCCATTCAAGGAACCCCCAAAACCACTCAGCTGTACCTGTACGTGAGAACATTTTCCAAAATCCTCTGTAGTAAATACATCATGTAGTATGGTTTTTCCAGAGTAGGGGAGGAACAAGAAAACAAGCACCTCCAAACCCTACCAAAGTTATATGCGAAAAAAAAATCAGGCTAATTTAAAAGGACAAAAACCATACATGAGACAAAGGAATCAGAACAGACTTGCATTTATGAAAGAATGATTCAAAACACTGTTACTACTTTAAGCAAGCTTGACCTCATTCACAACAAAATATCAGAACTAGTCTCAGAGTTTCTGTTAATTTAAAATTTCTGCTTCATATCTAAAAATCAATCTTAATTGATTGTAAACACTTTAAAGTCCCTGAAGTATACCACTTTCAGAGACAGTGGATACTCGATAAGATTTCTCCATCCCCAGTCACGCTACAAATGGGAAAACCAAAACTATTTAAATGTGTGGATGATACAACTAAGGAGAAGCTCAAGTCATTAAATTTCCTTTGGTATGCTGGGCTAAAGATTTCTTAAACAAAATTAAAAATTAAGTTTCATGTACAAGGTGTTTAATAATGTACATTCTACACACAGGAAAAAATGACACTGCTGGCTGTTGCAGCATTTGATGAATTTTAATAATTTTAACTGCTTTTAGCTATACCAATCGTGTCAGAAGGAAGATTAAAAGCATAACTAGCATTTAATGACTAAAAATCTACCCACCATTGTAAAAAGACTGGGAGCTCAGACCCCTCATGAAGTGGGATACCTCAGGAGTGTCATCTTTTCATCAACACATCATCAATCACTTCCATTCCAACAGGAGCAAGTCCACAAAACACCAGTGATGGAGAAGTAGGAAACAGAAGTTTCCTACCAGCTGCCCCACAAGCAGCCAGGTAGCCACCTCTGCCCTCCTGCAGGCTGACCAGCACACATCTGCCCCCAGATAGCCCAGGGAAGTGAGGAAAGCCAAGCTGACCTTGACAAGATGAACACCACAGCCCAATGCCGGTTTTGGCTGTTCTGTGGACACAAAAGATATGTTTTCAAGAACTTTGGTAAGATAAGCCTTTAGTTTCTTTGAAAGTTCAGCTATTAAAAGGAGAGGAAGGAACAAATCCACTGACAGATTCTAATTTCTCTGCATCCACAAACCTTATTAAAAGATAACTGGTCATTTAGATTCTTTATTTATGCTCTTGCCTCTCAACATTACAGGATCAGGTCTTGGAAAATCAGAAGGTACATGCTTAGAAGAAAGAGCTACCCTGCATATATCGCTGAGACAGTAAAAAGCTTGATTCAACATATAGGGTACCCAAACAGCTTAGTATTTGCAAGTTAATTCCAGACTCCTTCCACCTGCCTAACTCAAAGAAAAAAACTGGCCCAGTTCCAACAGCTGGATTGGATTTAACTAATGCCTTCCCTCTTGCATTGTAACTATACTTCTTAGAGTACAGTTTACATACTTCATGACATAGGTGCAAGGCATGAAAAGAGGTGTTTGCATTGATGAAGTAAACACTGTTCTTCCCTAGAAACTGCTTTACTTGCCTTTTATCCTTCTTTCTTCCCTGACACCCTTTAACAAGCATGAAATACTGCAATGCATGTGAAAATGCAGAAGCCTTGGGAACTAGGCTGGCTTTGGGCAGGAAAAAAATTCACATGCTTGCTGTATACAAAATGGCTGAGATAATTAAGGTTGTCAGCTACCTATCTTTGGTTAACATTAGAAATTAAATATTCCTTATTTGCATAGGCACATAGTCAGTGTGTGTGAAGTTGAGGCTTAAAATGATATTACTCCACTTGTTCTGATACTGGTTTCAGGCAAAAAAGAAAAAAACAGACAAAGGGACACTGACAGGTGTCACTGAAGGTGATGCTGCTGTTCTACCTCTTCACACTTCTCAAGTGCACTTACTCCAAGAATTTCAAGTATATCACAACATAGGAAGGAAGGATTCTGGAACTACTTAATCAAAATTCTGGGACAGCACCACAATGGTCTAAATGCAACTACCTAATCACAACTGTAAGAATTAAAACCAATGGTGCTGTGCACACCAGTCCCCTCTATTTCTTCTGGACATGCAAAAAGACTCGATATCCACGCCAAATTAAACCAAACATTTAGTCCAAATTAAACCTTCCAGCTAGGCTTATTCCTTTAGTCACAAGCATCATGGATTATTAGCCAGCTTTCCCCCCTCTACCAGTATATGTTCTAGGCAGACTCTTCTTTCCCATGCCTAGTTTTGAGATTTACCTGATTACCAAGTACTTCCATAGGTTCCAAATTGTCCTACTAAGAAAAAAAGTGATTATTATTTTTTTTCCAGTCGTAGAGATTACAGAGTTACAACAACTTCACTTCTGGCTTTGTTATCGCAGCTCTATATTAAATTATGCTGACCCAGTTAAAAATGCAGGCAGGGGGCACAGATTCCACAGATCTACCAAAGCAGCCAAACAAACTTACTATGTGTCTGTACACTGACCTGATATTCCAAGACAGTTTTATTTAATTTGATTATTATTTGACCTGAAATATATTGGCTCATCTTTTAGAGAAAATAGAGACTAAAACTTAATTAAGATTCTCTGGGCGCTACAGAGCCTTAATATTACAAAGGTTACAAGCCAAAAGGAAGCTTTAACACAGGACTACGTACATTAGGAGTGGAGTGCATCATTTATGCTACTGTATTTTATGCCATAATCTGTCTGGGATTCATATTCCTCAAGGTTAATAAAGACTAGTTCTTTTGCAGTTGGAGCTGCCACACATTTTTTTTTTAAACCCCAGTTTGGGGCCCCTAAAATAAAGACCAGCTGCTTTTTGTTAACCAGTCTGTGGCAAGATAATTTAAGTATCCAAACCTGGCTAGCCTCAGCAAACTGGATGAATGAGATATCTACCACAACTCTTTTTCTTAGTGGTGGGTAATGACTCACTGAAGTCAGACACCCATGTCAGTATGGAAAGCCACAAGCCTCCAATTACTGCTGCTCATGATGCTGACTCACCTGAAAGCCCTATGGAAGCAGACAAAGCTGCCCATCCACATTGTCTACTTCTACTGCTCCAAAAGATCTTGGCAGGAAAGCAATCATTGTGGTTATTTCTCACCAGCTCTTCCGTAAGCATATTGTTCGAGGTCCCAATATCTTCTCTGCATTGGTTTAATCCCCATACTGAGCTACTACCAGCACAGAAGTGAGATTTGAGCACACATAATTTAATTCCCATATACCAATGACCCAGTATACAAGTATGGACATATCAAACAATCCTAGGGAGATTGGACTTGAAGCAAATTAGCTGGCTGCATTCAACACAAATTGCACCAATCCGAAGGACACAAAGCAGTCTGGAATACAATCAACATGTTATCTGCTGGCTTCACATAGAACAAAAGAGCTGGAATTCTCTTCAAAACCTCAAAACTCAGCTAGGGGAAAGGAAGACAGAATCTAGTAGATTTCCAGTTACTGCTGTTGTGTGAATTAAGGACATTATATCTAGTCAAAAGTTTTACTGCATTTCCATTCAGATATAGATCCTAAAACACTGTTAAGCCACCTTTACTGACCTCAGACTAAAGAATGCAGCGCACCCATATGGGCTCCACTTGAAGTCAAACTGAAGTTTGCAGATAATCCCACAGCATCCCAAACTAAACTCATCCCTGTGCAACAGTCGGTCTGCAAAAAGCCAATAGGCAGGGCAGGCACCAAGATCACCAACTAATTCAAACAGGGTGGTCCTGACAGGGCAAGGAACCTGTCCACGTAGTGTTCCAAAGAGCAGTGGCAATGCAGCCACTGCATCTCTATTTTGACATGGGGTCACCTGGAAAAACTTAACTGTGGAGTTTGGTCATTTATGCTGCAGCCCACAAGAAAGTGCTGGTCTGATGGACACCTGTATAAAATTTTTCTTCACCCATATCCTTTGTAAAGAGAAGGGCATACTGAATTTCACAATGCCTATCTGAATATTGTGATATGCCAAATAAGCATAACCAAAACAGTCTAATTACAAGTGATTCCTATTCATACTTTTTTAGAAAGTTGGAAAATTAAGGCTTCTTGACGCACTAAATTGGTACAAGGATTTCAAATTTGGTACTTGGATATTCCAGGAATCTGCTTTTGCCAGTACACAAAATTTTTAAAAAGGTACTTGTTATTTTCCTGTATTGCATGAGCAATGTAGATGCTTTAGTTTCTGTAAACAGAAGCTTCCCCTGTCCTTGAGAGAGAACAAGCAAAGCACCTGCACTGACTCCTTGGTCTCTCCTAAGACATAACACCGCCTCTGTCCTCTCTTAGAATTTCTAAGCAAATGTCCCTCCCATTCCCTTACTGAGGAGGGAAAGTACATAGACCTACCTGTCTCTTCAAGCAAAACACCTCACTGTCATTGCAGAAGAGCAGGAGTTCCCTTCCTCTTCCGTAGTCTAGAAGACTAGGAAGAGTCTGAAGAAGAGTCTAGAAGATCAACTCAGAGCCATAGGTTCATTTTTTAACTAGTAGATGCTACCAGAAACCAAGTCTACCACTTAACATTATATTTCACAGAAAAAATAACAAATTCACTTATGTACAGAATATGAAAACAACAGAGCAAAATTACAACTCATCAAGGTAACTAGGTGCAAACATCAGACTAAAATATTGATCATCTTATCAACATAAAGACTGAAATAATTTCTTTTAAACATAATAGCTTTTATCAAATTATAAGTAAAAACTTTCAAGTAACTAATTACAAAATTCAGTGTCAGAAAGGCCTCACAGATTTCTGGGGCAAATGCCAGAAGATAGACATTCTTAAGCTTGCCAAATATTTATACTAGTTTTCCTTAGGGAGAAAAAAAAACAGAAAAGAAAACCTACTAGGCTAAATACTAGCCAGATACCTTCTTGTGCAACCTATGTTTTAACAAAGACACTCCCTTTTCAGATACTTAAGCAGTCTTCACTGTAATATCAAAGTACTTCAGACAATCATTCTATGAATCTACTATGTGTTTCTAAGCACCTCCCTGAAGTGAGGAAAAAAGTTCTGTTATTCCCCTCTATAAAATGGGAAAATAATTGCAATTTGCATACATTCACAGGGTACCATGAAAAAAACCAGCAAATCAAGTCCCTAGGGAGCTAGGCTATATTCAACTTTTTTGGTATAATGTTACATGGCTCAAATGAAATCAATTTTCTTTGCTGTTTTTTGAAAGATATAATCAAAAGGGCAAAAAAAAATTAAACATGTGCTAGCTGCCTAATTAGATCTATGAAGAGATCATTCTGCTCAAGATGCAAAAGAAAACAACAAACCCAGCTGACAGTCCAGGAAGAAGACGGAGCATTAGGAATTAGGAAATACACTCCAGCAACATCCCACAATCTTATCAATCCTGTCAGCTATCCTTCTGATTTAATCATTTCAGCATCATGAATTCTAGATGCTTCTACCTCACTTTTTAACATAACATAAGCACTGATTCCATGTTATTATTTGAACATTCTGGGTACCACATTTCTCTCCTTGAGGATACCTCCACTTAATCAAAATTCCAATTTATATGTCCTTCCATACAGAAGGTACTGGCTAACCTTAAGAACTCATTTAGATTACCAAAAACGGTCTGGTTTTGATGAACAAGAACCAATACAACCCCGCTTTGAACAAAGCCACTCAAACACAGGTCACACTGAACACTGAGGTACTGAGCCACTGCCCTACTGGCAAGGGACATGGGAAGGGGATACCGCCAACTTTGGATTCAACTCAAGATGCTCAAAGGTGCTGTCACATTGATTGTATGTGTCAGAGCTCCTTAAACATCTCTTCTGGTCTGTAAGGTTGCTCTTCACTGCTGTTTGATCAGTGATGTGAACACTACACCTTACCAGCCAACATTTTTCCCGCATGCCTGACAAACAGTGGTTAACAGGATGCTGCTGACTTGCAGCAGAGCTCTCCAATTTCAAGATCCTCTTGTGGAAAGCCTTCTCTATCTGGCTGCAAGTCAGGCTTTCATTGCAGAGAAATCATTGCCACTGACTTTGCAGCTAACACTTTATATGCATGAAGAGTGAGAGACCTCGATGCCAAAATGCTGCATGCAAAGACAGTATCTGCTCAATAAGGTGACTTTAACTTACCTGGGAGAGAGACAACAACGTGTCTGTCTCTGCATCATTCCATCAATTTCCTGAATTACACGGTAGTTAACCAAGAAAAGACAAGGATTGTCTTAGAAACCCTGCAATCTGACACTGCTTCTGGTCAGGAATCTCCTACTGCATCTCTGAAAACTCGTCCACAAGCCACCCTAGCACTCTGTCTGACCACCTTCTCCTCTTGCAGATTGAGCTTTGACTATGTTCTACACCTGCAAGTTTGCAGAGGAGCTCGAACCCTCAATAAAATACAAGCCCATCAAGGCTAACAAGTCTCAGAGGGAAGCTATTTCTCTATGCTGATTTTGCAAGTCACTTATTCCTATCACCACCTCCCTAGTCCACCTGTTACCAGATCTGACAACAACCAATGCACAAGAAGAGGTCCTCAGCTGATGACACACCACAGAATAGGAGGGAAATGAGTAATTCAGTGACAGGTGTTTGAATGGCTGTTCTGCAGCCATTCATACAGTACATATTCCTACTCTCTACTTGCTGTATTAACACACACAAAACTGAGTTTAAAACTGACTGTAACATTTGCTTAACCTGAGAAAGGAGACAAGTGTCAGGTGATCCAGGAGAAACAACAGAGAGCCTCCCCAGCAGATTTAATGATGTTTATCAGTCTGTGAAGGGATAAAAATCCAATAGTTAAATATCACTAGAAAAGATATACCTTCTCCCCTTCACACTGACCTCTTTGAGCCACCACTGGTCTTCTCCGGATGTGAAGGGCTGGCTCAGGAAGCTAAGGGAGCAGAAAATTAAAGAAACATGAAGAGCTTTGCAACCAGTTCACTCCAAGCCAGACAGTTCTGATGCAGGACTTTTTGAAGAAACCAGTGCTTTTGACTACCAATGTCAAATTTTGTGAAATGGAATACAAAGTCCAGTTTCTGCTATTACCAAAGTAATCAGGAATACCAATTCAGTATCAGAATTTCACAGTGCCAGGTACTTTGCAAACAACTAACAGACCCTATTCCTGGAAAAGATACGGGCTTTACATTTCTTTTTTATTTCATTTCAAGTCTGTTCAGATGACAATTTGTCTTTACTACTTGATGACGTGCCCCATGATCTCAGCTTTGTACATCTGTATTCTTCCAAGAGTACATACACTGCTCTTAAGGGGCAATAAAAAAGCTACAGGAGTTAGAAACTTTGTATACGAATATTGGATCTTGCATTACATCCAGTTCCCAAAAGGAAACTACCTGGCACCTGTGTTTTCACTTAACCTACTTCAATTCAAGAAGCCAATGAGCATAATAAGACAACAGGTCCACAGTACCTTAAACCTACGTAAATCAGCTGTTCCAGCCCTACTCCGTCACAGTCTCCAGTGCCAACAAAGTGAAATGCAGACTGATCAATCTTTACAAGTGAGCTCTTGAAAGAAACTGTATTGTTACAAGGTAGCTGGGAGTAACAAGGATTTCTGGGACTTGTACGAGCCTTATTTGTTTCATGACGCATAGCAGGGGAGTACAGGCAGACAGCCAAAACCCCAGGTAGGGCACAGAGGAGCATCAAGAAATGAACTGGCAGCAGCACATTTGCTCACTCACTGACACTGTGCAGCTGTGGTACCTTCACTACCAAAAGTGTTTGACAACGGCTTTAAGTCAACCTGTACCTTTCCTCGGATGCCCAGAGACTTTTACAGACATGGCCTCCCCAGAATGATATTCCTTCCTTCATTTGCAAAAAATGTCAAAGCAGCATGAGACAAAAATGTGAATGACTGTAAGCATCCTCAAGAACTACAGCCTCCCTGTGAGGAAAGCAGGGACAGTAAATGCACTGAAGCTGCCAGACCTGATAATGGAGATCTGGACTAACACCAGTTTCTTCCTCTGTCTCACTTGCTGAAGGTACAGAAAAATGTGTCCTTCAAAGTTCCTGATCCCAAAGATGATACAGACCAAAAGGTGATAAAACTGCCCTCAAACAACTGTAACTAGGGAAAAGACATTTATGACCAGGATCTCTGAAGCCTAAAATCAAACAGAACAGGAATAGGTGAAAGATGACAGAATAGCTGAGTCTCCTTTTGGCAAATAGCTCTCAATACATTTTAGAAGGACAACCCTACAACCTAAGCAATGGAAGTCGAAAGACTTGTGTTCTTTTGACTTATGACTTGGGGTATGATAAGCACACAAAAAGGAAATTAAAGTGGTTTTAGCGTATAATGCACTAACTCCTCACTAGGTTTTGGGGATTTTTTTGGTTTTGGTTTGTTTTGTTTTACATGAGTGCATGCAGAGTTTTACTTTTGATCTAGTATGCATTTTGCCACTTACCTGACCACACAGTCTCTTATATCACACACAAACAGCCAGCAAGTCATGCTGACAGCCCTACAAATTGTAACACCTCTGTTCATCAGGAAGTTTTCCTCAGTTTTAGTCGGGGATGCTGACTAATCCTGACAAAAAGAAATGGGCTGAATTGTTTGATCCACCACTTTAAACATCAGAACTGTGTGAGTCAACAAATGGATGCCTGCTATCGTAATGAAGAATAAGCAACATTTTTAATCCAAGATATTGAAGGAGTAAAAAAGGCTAAAAAGGATGTTACTAGGCAAAGAATGAAGCTGAAAACTGCAAAAATCAGAATGTTCAAATTTGCTTTACTAAAAGTTAGGCTAGTTTAGACATCAACAGGAACAAATAAACACACAAACAGTTACAAGGGGTGTTACAAATTAAATTATTGCAATTGTTTAATCTTGTCCTGTAAAGCCTCAACTGTACTGGAAAAAAAACACTGAGATTTAAGACTATATGCCCATGATCAACACAGAAAAGCCTTCTCTTCACATGAGCAACAATTTGAAAAGCTCTTTCACATCTCTGGAGAATATAGCATTGAGAAGGTTGTGAGGAGAAAACTGGCAGTTGTTTGTCCAGATGAAGCCATGAGTGTCTGGGCTCCTTATTGATCAGCTCTGCAGGTGCAGGTTAACTTTGTCTGCTGCTAGTCACATGTCAGTACCTATAAAGATACAAGAGTCTCGCTAATAAAAGCAAGAACATGAACTTATAAGAAGTGATGAACACTTAATTTCTGGCATTTGATTTTGCTACTACCCCTTCTGAGAGCCAAATACTTTTTGGAAGTATTAATACCTCAAAATCAGAATTACAGTTCTATATACACAACCCTACCCCAAGAGAGGAAGCCAACAAAGAGGTATGAAACTTCCACCCAGACTTGAAACTGGAAAAAGGAAACTGAACCTGTGCAGCTCAAGGACTCAGAAGTTTGACTTCTGCTCAACAGATCTGTTCCTCTGCTCTTAGAAAACCACAATGAGAAGGTGCATGGGGCACTGAGGTCTATCATAACACAAAACAAAAGTACTTATCTTTTGTTTCCCTTAAGTTGCATTAACAAAAAGCAAAGACAATTATATGGCCCAGCAAACCCAGTAATAAAATACAAGTTAACTACAAATTAAAGGAGTAAGTATTTTGGTCTGCCAGAAGAGTCTGTACCCAGAGGAGATCAATAATAACTCACAAGCATTTAATAGAAGTGGAAGGAAGATTACTAAAGAATGTGTTCAAGCCCGATGAGTTCAAAACCAATGACTGTTTCCAGGCAGAAGGTGACTCAAGTGCCATTGTTTTTGAACTGAAGCTGAAAGCACACAGCTTTGAATACTTTAAATTCCCCAAAGGATATAATCTAGATATCAGACCACGATTTATTATGCCATCATTCTAACCACTTAATTTCTCTTTGGTGGAATTTGACAAAACACGAAGATGCAGATCAATGCCAAAGATAGCACTGATGCCTCCTGATTTCCAGAGTTAAGAACAGAAAACTGGAGGCAGGACCTCTACAGAAATCTCTTTACGGCAGCACAGGGAGCAAAACAAGTGCATTCAACTGCTGACAGTTGGGAATTGGGTATATTTGATTAAGAAAAGAAACCCTTTGAGGAGAACTGACAACTTTCACTACACAGAGACAAACTGTCCAACAAGCAGGTCAGTCTGTACCAGCACCTCCAGAGAAGCACAGGAATGGCACTAATGGCACTGCTGTGCTCCTTCACTCTCCACTCCACACTTGGAGACATTGGTTTACTTTTAGAGACTTAAATTAGATAAAGTTTACTCAGAAGGGTACTTCTAAAATGAACTTTTAAGTAAGTACCTTGATCAGAAAAGAGTCAAAAAAGGAGGTATAGCAGAGAATTTCAGACATTTAATATAAATTAAGTTGATCTGAAAGACGCTGATGCATTTCCAATCTTTAACAGTCCTTTCATGAACTTAAATTTCATTTTAGCGTATCTCCACAGGGACATAGCTTTTAAATACTTGTGCATGAATGAAAGCTTTCACCACACTGATATTACTCGAGGTACCTACCAGCCTTAAGCTCCAGCCACAAAGAGGAAGTCAGTCAGCACGCTGGCAGACCACTCCAGGGGATATACTTCTCCATAACAGCAAACACACTACTCCACAATAATCACTCCCCTTCAGGGGGAAATGAGAGCTAAGCTACCTTAGCTGGTCTGGTCCAGGTAATCTCAGCCAAGCTTAGGTGGCCCATTCCCTCCTTCCCCTCCACGGAGGCAGATACTTCACTCAGGGGAGTGAAGTCCCGGGCATGCCATAATACAGGCAACCGTGGATGACAGATCAGTTCACAGCAGGCACTAACATACCTAACCTTTCCCTGTTTAGAGCTGTGATGGATCCAGGCCAGTGACGGAGAAAGCGGCAACAAAGCCGGAAACCAACACGGGGAGACGAGACAAGGACAACATGAATGAGGAGCAGAAGGAAGTCTTACTGGATGAGAAGGGAGAAAGGAAACCCACCACACCTCCTCCTTGCCCTGAGAAGCAAGTGCTAAACAGAAGGACGGGCAATTTTTAGTCACTTTCTAACATGTACTAATGTTAGTCAGAAGTGTTTAAGTTAGCATACTCCTTATATGCAAGACTTTCTGGGAGAGATTCATTGTCACCGTGTTAAACAAAAATTAAAGACACAATGAATGTCATCTTAAAGACACCGCTGCTGCTAAGCCTGACCTGCATAAAATTTTCTCCACCCAAACAACAGCAGCAGAAGTGTGAATTCTGCTAACATACAAAATGTGCTTTCACAGGACTACAATTCCAGTCCCCCCGGTTACAAAAGCGAAGTGACAAAATCAACAGAAGCATGGAAAATACCCTCAAGTGAAGTCAAAGTAATCTGACGCATATTTAAGTTTTCACTCTAGCGAATCCTAATCCGGTTTCAATCCTAGCCTGATTTCAGAGGTCCCTCCCCTTCCTTTCCTATTACAGAAACTTAAACACGAGACTAGGATTTCCTCCCTTTTCAACTGCAACTAGAACTGAAGATGCCTCTGGTAATGACACGCAGATTCAGAGGACCTCTGGAATACCTCCAGGGAATTAGCTACTGCCCTGCGCCTTTCAAATTCGGGGGAAGCAAACTACACCCTATCAGCCTTACCGCGCACCACACTGTTTCCCGATTTAGACGGAGATACCCGGCAGACCATTACCGCCTTGCCTGCCGGCATTAGAAAATGAAACGTGAAAATTAAAAAGAAAACCGGGGTCGAGTCACGGCAGCGCAGGGACCAAAGCCGGCCAGCCCAGCCCAGCCCACTGTAACAGGGCTCGCCGGGGCGTGGGGGCGGCCCCGGCACCATCCCAGGCCTCCCCCGAGCGCGGTGGCGGCAGCGCGGGCAGGGCAGCCCCGAGCCCCGGCGGACGGGCCGCC
>VYZS01025778.1:5091-21636 GCA_013400695.1 Neodrepanis coruscans
GCGGTCCCCACAGGCGCGACAGCGCGGGGCCGCGGACAGTCCCATCAGAGAGTAGCAGGAGAGGAACGGTTTTATCCTCCCCAACCTACAACAGCATCCTCCATCCCCTCTCCTCTGCTCCTCTTGCTTTCAGGCTCGCCACTACTGGCAACTGAATTAGGCACAGGGATGGGACAAACCAGGTCCAAAAGTACTACTAATACCACGACTTCAGGGAAGTAAAGCAAGTGCTGTAATAGCTGCACATTTTCATATATCTTTGAATATATGATAAACACTGAGGTGTTTTATCATTCCATCTCAGTGGAAACACAAGGAGAGAATTGCCTGAGTCACCACAGAGTTATCAGCAGAGAGCCAGCATCTCACTGTGACAACTGCTTGTCTCCTGTGTTTTTGTTAGGGGGGGATATCTGGTGATACTCCACCTGAAAGCCAGCCTGCTTTAATAAAATAGGCACCAGAGGTGAGAGTGGAAGAAGGGAGGCAAGGGGCCTTTCCACATTTTCTTGGTGGGAGGAGACATGAGCTCACGTATGTGGCTGTGGTTTTGTATATACTAGAGATATGCTCTGTTTTGTGTCCAGCGTCTATTATATGCTTGCATACATTTACACGGATTTTTTATGCTTGCACTGAAGTGCCTTCCTACAGTTGTGCTAAGGCACATGCCACTGCGGACAGGAGCTGTGCTATACATCCCCTTGTCTGTTGTTCTGCATAAAGCTGTCATACTGTGTCAGGGTCTCTTCTTACTGTAAGCACATATAGCTCTTTTCAGAAGGTCTGCCTAATTCTAGAGAAACTTGCCCATGTCGATACCAGACTTGCTCTTGCTGCACAGCCTTTCTGGATTTACCACCATGTAAAAATTTAATTATCTCATCTAGTTAGAAGACCACCTTTACTGAGATGGCTTGGATAAGATGAGCATGTCAAGCAGGAGGTGTTTGTTCTGAAACTAGAAATAACTTTAGGCTTTATGAGCAAAATCAGAGAGCATAGTGGGGACTGTGTAGCAGAGAATTTGATGTGAATATATCTGATCAGTTGGATGGTAGGGTTACATCAGCATATGCTCCCACCGAGAATGAGGTCTCTCTGAGTAAATAAATAATAAGAAATACATCCTCTCCAAAAAGCTGGATGCCCAATACTGCAGATCAGCTTTAATGGCAATAGAGAGTAGAAAGGTTTTATGTAAGGTTGGTAAGAGCACCGGGGAGCTCACATTGCTTTTCTGATTCTCTGACCACCGTTTGATCAGCCTCTATGAGTCAGTAGGACTCAGAGTATGGCAATGATGGGGCTTTTAATGCAACACCTCGTATTGCTCTCCAAGTTGCAGGTGGGTTTCACTCAGATCACCTTCTGGCAATGCTGACTCTGAAGGCTAACATAAAAAAGAGAGGAACTGTGAACTAGTTTTGTACATAAATATTTCACACAAATGTCTATGACTATATCCATATGTATGCACACATAGTCAAAAAAACAGATGCAAAACCCTATTTGGAGGATGTAGGTGTGCTATTATGAGAAATATTTGTTCTACTAATGTAACATTAAAGAAAGAGCCAACAGACCTCGCCATACTCCCCAAAGAGCCCCTACAGCAGACACTAGATCACCATTTAGTCCACCCTGCAAGTGATTGCTCAAGTGACCACTCACAATTACTTGAATTTCTTTGCTTTGAGAAAAAGTTGCAAACATTTTGAGTGTTGAAAACACTGTAGGATTGGCAAATTAATTAGGATTTACTTTGACACAATTATTTTTAATGGCACAAGCTACCAAACAGTCAAAAATTGGCTCCTTGTTTGATTTCTTAAAAAATGAGACTTAAAACATTTTTTTTCAAATAGAAAAAAAGTAGTGCACCATTACAACCATCTGTTGAACACATATTTTGGGAACCAGACATTTCTTTTCCCATCCACTGATATCTGACATTTTTTTTCCCAATTCAATAAATTATTTAAATTTTAAAAAGTAGAGGGAAATATTAATCTGCTAGGACCTATCATTATCTTTCAAAAGCAGCAGTTAAAAACATGAAAGTTTCCAACCTGCAAAATCACAGTTTCATAGATACTGTATTGGTAGGAAATAACTGAGGCATGAGGATATTTACTGCAGAAACAGGAGACCTGTGTGAATTGCGAAGACAGAGTCCATCACTTGAAATCTCCAGAAGTACAACTAAAGTTTGGGTGACCAAAGCTTACCAGGGTTTTGCATGTGGAGCTGTGGATCATGCAGATATGACCACATATCTCACTAAAGGACTGAACAAGTTTTGAGAAGGCAAAAGGCAGATGGAGCATTCCCTCTTCATAACAAGAATATTGGGTTTAAGACAGATTCTTAGGTACCATGTGAATATGTGGAAACTCTATCAAATGGTGGACCATAAGAAATGTGGCAGAGTCCAAATTAAAGCCCTTTAATGAACTGAGAAATTAAATGAAAATACAGTGCTGGGCTTGGGTTTTTGAGTCTCATTGAGCAAGGAAGAATGAAGTAGGAGGAGTTTGATGGAAGGGCAGGAGAGGCAGGATGACAAAGGGCACATCAGAGTCCTTTTCATATGGAATTGTATTAGAAACAGTGTGGCCAGCATGACTCAGGCAGTGATCATGCCCTTGTACTGGTCAAGCCACACCATGAGTCCTGTGTTCAGTTTTGAGCCCCTCACTACAAGAAGGACTTTGAGGTGCTGAAATGTGTCCAGAGAAGGGCAACAGAGCTGGTGAAGGGCCTGAAGCAAAAGTCTCATGAGGAGTGGCTGAGAGAACTAGGGTTCTTTAGCATGGAGAAAAAGAGGGCTCAGGGGAGACCTTATCACTCTACAACTATCTGAAAGGAGGTTGTAGCCAGCTGGGGGCTGACCTCTTTTACTAAGTAACATAATGGCATTGTATTTAATGTTGCTGGCAACCCACACGCCAAGTAAGATTACAGCTATCTATTCTGCAAGAGGACAAGATTAACTATTTTAAAAGTGCCTCAAGAGCCAGAGAAAGAGCTTGTAGAGCTGGAAAGACTAACACTAATAAAAAGGAGTATTAACAATGACAGAAAAGTGACTTTTTCCCTAGTCAAGAAATCACATAGTGTTCAGGTGAAAATTGTTCTTTGCTGTTAAATAGCTTTTAACTTTTGTTTTACATGTCCTTTGTGTGTATTTTTGCTACAGAGTACATTGCTCAAACAATACAGCAAATGAAGGACATGTCTTTGGATCCTCTGGGAATGATTGAAGCTCCTGAACATGCATGTCTAGCATTATTTGAACTGCCCTTGCTTCTCTGTCTGACTTCCAGTGGCTGATCCAGAAGGGCGATTGCTTTCTCAGAGGTCCAGTGTCAGATCTCACAGCCCTGCAAGGAGGGCTTAGGTATCCCAATGCACATGAAACGTCATTGAAGGGGCATGTTTAGGCACACCAGTCACTCCCTACCAGCATCTGTATTTCAGACTTATTACTGAGACTCTTCACTCTGTGTTAGAAAGAATAAAGGTATCTTCTTTATGTTCTACCACAGCCACATGAACAACTACCAGCACCAGACAGCAACTACCATTCACTCTGCTGCTGTTTTCTGGAGGCAATACGACATCTATCAGTAGATGTTGAAGAAGGGTATCCTCCCTCCAAAGTTGCATGATGATGCAAGGTTATGGTTATGCTTTATGTTTCATTTTCCATATGATACTTTTACCCATGTTTTAATTGTTATTTCACTTACAGGTACTTGGTGTTAGACTCTGAACTCCACAGCCCCCCTGACAATCTCGATGCCAGCAAGAACCTCCTCAGAGGCACAGTCTTCCAGAGAGGACATTCAGGGCACTGCAGAAAGGTGGTCATAAGGAATACAGCTGATCTTGTTCCCCCTTTCCACAAGAAAGCCCAACAGATGCCAAGTGGTTTGGACTGGCATTTAAAATAATGTTGCTTTCACCATTTTTTTAAAGTGTTGGCAGAGCAGAAACCACATAAGCAGGTGCAATGACCCCCAGCTCCCAGCACAGACGGTGCTGGAAGGCAGAGGTGGATGGAAGGCATCAGTGCCGTGCTTGGCTGCAATGTCTGCAAGGAGCAAGCAGGGGCATTAAGGGGCCTGTTTCCTTTTTAGGAAAATTATTAATGACCATGAGATGAAAAAGTGATTCAATACCAAAAACTTGCTGCGCACCAGCTGTTGTTTGTAGATGAATTTGACTAAAAAGAGCAACACAAACCATACAGTGAATTTACTTTACTTGATGCAATGCCTGAGCCAAGATGCAGTGCTATTGCTCTTTATATTGCTATTGCAGTTTCCAACTGTTATTCTACATTGTTTCCTTCACTGACAATGTCTTCACACTTGAGAACTATTGTTTTTACTTGAACATAAATAAACTGATTAGAAAATGGGACTGAAATTGCAGAGCAACAGCACACATAACTTCAGAGGTGAAATTAATTTAACTCAGCTTGAAATACTGCACAAGAGCCTCTTTTTATATAAAGGTGATCAGAAAATGTAAATTGTGTCAGTTGTCCTGCATGCCTAACATTCCTGCCTGATTTCCCTTTCTGATGTCTGGCTAAGAAAGTTTGATTCAGCTTGTAGGGTACGGGAGCTCTCACTTCCTCAGGTAAATACCTGTAAATGGTAAAAATAAGGTGGTTGGCAGGATCAGGACTCTGATAGAAATCCACAGGATGCCAGAGGAACCTGTCTTGTACTGGATAAACAATGAAAATAGTCTGCATTGTGATTTCTGAACACTGCTTTGAAGATATTTTCTGGACTTGGTCTCCAAATTCAAAAAAATAGAAGACTATTAGTCTGTAGAATTTTCCTTCTGGAGTTCGTGGTTGGTGGTAAAAAACAGCTGTGGTCACTACTTGCCTCAGCTTGAGGACTGGTGCTGGGACTATCTCTAAACTGTTAGGAAAGAAAAAGAACTTTAAACCACAGAAACATCCTTTTCCTAATCTCCTCCACACTATATTAATATTTTACACTATGGAATAATCATGGGAGAGAGCTGGTAGATCTCTTTGAACAGTTCTTCCAGCATATAGGATCTTGTGGAAGCATATATACAGAGGAGTTGTTTCACATTTCTCTTCTTGGTTTCATATATACTTTTAAAATATTCACAGCTGCTATGTAAGAAACTTTGCTGTTTTGGCTTCAAGAGTAAAAAAAGTGTTAAAAATGTCACCTTGTCCTTGACACTTGACTTCTTGTAGCCAAGTTCCTAGTTTAGGCTACATTCTTGGGAGCACATAGTCATTCCAGTTTTGTCTGACAAGCCCAATCCTTCTCTCTGCCATCCCTTAGTGATCTCATTACAGATTATTACAGTCATACTCTGAATCTCTTTTCTTCCCTTCCTGCTCCTCTCTAGATGTCAGCCATCCTCACTATGTGCAAGGCCTTGCTTATTGACAATTCACTACTGGAAAAGCCTTCTATGATGAGTTTCAAGATCTCATCATATTCCCATGTAATTACCAGTCATTCAGACCCCATTTTGCTCTTTGGTCTAAAAATTTTGAAGCAGAAATAAGGGTAGGCTTAATTTCTAATATTTCCTCTGCTCCTCAGTGCCTATGGATCCCTGAATCACCCTTACAAAATTTGAAAGTAGGTCTGCAGCATTCTGCCTATGGTCCCATGTGGCAGAATAACTTGACACTGTCACTGCCACTTGCAGTAACCAAAAAACCAAAATAAACAAATGGTCAACCTCTGTCAACCTTTAGCAGCACAAAACTGGTTCATGGTAAGGAGATGCATTGCCATCACTCAGGCCCTCCTGGTTGTCTGTAGCAGTGGGGAACTTTCTATACCATCTTGGGATTTTCTAGAACATGTAGAAAGCTCCTGATGGCACTGGATTTGATACAAAAGTTTCTAATCATTTCTGTTTAAGTGAACGATGGCAGGAATAAGAAGCCCTGGCAATAATGCGCAGTAGCTACCTGGGGACATACCTTTGCTGCAGCAGAGATTAAAACATGATAGTAAGGGAAAGCAATATGCAAACGTTGTGTGCTTAGCTGTAAATCCTCTAATCATGCTGTAATCGGATATCTAGGGAAAATGAGACCCTTGTGCAGCTGTGCCATGTCTAAAAGCTCCTTTGCTCCTGTGGGCTATTCCCCAGGAAGAACTGGGGCTTTCAATGGAAGAACTAAGGGCTTTCTCAGACCCTCCAGGTGAAGGGCTGAGGGGTTAGTTCACAGGGCATGACTGATGGCTTTCAGCTGGAGAAAACACCAGACCCAGTCTCCATGGCTCTCCCAGCTCTTCCTGCGATGGAATGGTTGCTGTCAGCACACCACAGACGAACGATTGCTGCACTTTGAGGTGATGCACCATCCTCTGTGATGAGGTGGTGTTTATAGGAGAGTAAAAGGACCTGCTGACCATCCTGCATCATCTCTCTGCTCCTGCCCACTACGTGCAACCCCACTTACAAAGCGTCCTGGGTGTCCATATGGTTTTTTCAGCCATAGACAATCTAGAGGTAGTAGCCTAAAAAGTTTTATTTAGGGCTAACAGCAGACGTTCCAGCTAATTCAAACAGTCTATATGTCAGTTTTATCACTCATAACTATTGTGTTTTAAGCTACTAGATATTAAGAGTAAGCTAATTTTGGTTATATTGTGAGGAAATGCATTTAATTAATAGCTTTGTAGTAAATTTGGTTTTAAAGAACCTAAAACAAGAAAACCAGAAATGAGTTAATTCAAATACAAAACAAAATATATATTAAAATTGTTTAAGAACAAAATGGACAGATTCCCAGCCTTAACACCATATAATGCTGCAGGGCACCTTCACAGGAGAGGATTGGCAGTCCTGCAGGGAGACAAAGGCCTCACTGTGTGCAAGGGAAGAGGTAACTTGCCCAGACCACCTACTCTGTATCTGCTATCCATCTCAACACAAGAAAAAAATGTTATTGTCCTCAAAGACTTTCTGTTTGGCTGGGGTGAGCCATAAAAATCAGTTAGTGAGCTTCCCATCACAACTAAGAAACCGAAACAACTCGGGAATACTGCTACTTTTTAAATGTCTTTAATTTTGGCAGTGTGCTTCCTTTTTAAATGTTTTTGTTTTTGTTTTTGTAGTCTCACTTCACTGTTGCACTCTCCTATGTCCTTATATGAATGTACTGTATTGTCTTTACATCCTCCCTAGGAATAAAACTACGCACAGGTGAGCTGGTGTGCAGCATGGCACTATGACATTGCCAGCTTAGCCACTCAAAAAAGACCAGGCAGTCTTGCAGTGCTCAGCATGGTTTCTCAGAGAACTGCTCCAGGGCATGGTAGCAGGGTGTATTTCCACTAAGTTACTCTGCCCAATTTACTAATTACTAAAATGGAAAGACTGAGTGGAAGAAGCCTCTTCTGGGGATTAATATTAGTGAAGAAACTCTCTGTGGGGGAGTACCAGTGCTTTCACCTCCACGTGGGAATTCTCCAGGCTCACAGAGGTAGAGCCCCTAATCACTCAGCCTAGCTATTCATTCCTTGTCCTTTTCCTGGAGCAGCTGCTGAAGAGACACAAATGACAGGGTAGGATCACAAAAGGGTTCGAGAGATGCTGATCAGACTCTGTTGCATGAGATGACCTGTTATTTGCATGCCCCTGCTGCACTTGTTTTTAATCTTTAGTAAGTGACGAGAGGTTTGAGAAATTCGTGCTTGTTCAGATCCCTCTGTGGAAACTACCAGATATTTGAGAGTAGGACTTCTGCTCTGGCTACATCTACTAAAGACCCATTTCGTGTTATATGGTGCCATAAAAAGATCCAGGAGAGAGGCCATGTCTTTAATGTAACACTTTTAACCACTCAGCCACTAGCCAGGTTGGCTGAGATCACAAGGAATTCCTCTTGGCTGAGACTTAGTACAGAAATCACCTAAGTTCATCTTGTATTTCTGAGTCTGCTGGGCTGTGAGCAAACAACAAGCCAGAGGGCTTGGAAAGCCCTGAGAGAGATGAGCAGAAATGTTTGTTTGGGTCAGGCTGCCTGTGGCTGTCCTAGTGTCTGGCTCTGTCTGCTTCTTGATATACAGGAACATGCCTTTACTACTCTGGAGAGTGAACAGAAGCACATTTGCATAACTCTCCTCAAATACCAAATAACATCTGGCTAGTTATTTATGTAACGAAGACTGGATGAATCAGGGTATAGTTACTGGCTTTGCATGAGTTCATCAAGATGGATATAGGTTCCTGAGCTGCCTTTTTTTTTTTCCCCTCACTATTCAGCCACCTGGGTAAATATGTTTCTCAGCCAGATTTCAGCTCTGCTGCCTGATTTCTGGATTATTTTTCTTTTCATTCGCAAAATCATGTCAGTTGTTAGGTAGTCCTTCAGCTAGAGGTTGTAGGCAGAAGATCTTCAAAATATCTGATGCAATGCTAGAAATGAGAGAGCAGCTTCGCAGACTTGATACCAATGGCAGTTAGCAGTTGGATGCCAGTGAGGATCTGGTGGTCTAAGGCATTAAGGCACAGAGGAGCTTGTAAGGCTTGCTGATGGCTGAGGCAGAGACAGCTCAAGTCAGTTTTTTTGTCTGTATAGTTTGTAAGGGTATGCTGAAACACAAGCCAAAGTGGAGACTGTATGAACACTGACTCCAGACTTGCATACAAACTCAGGGCCGAGCTTAAATAAGACATATAATGTATGCCATGCAGAAGCTACTGTGTCAGTAAAGGTGTAATTTGTATCACACAGTATAGATGTTGTGCTCTTCTCATTGCTGTGTGCCAGTATTGTGTCAAGAGATATGAAGAGAAAAAGTAGCTTTAAAGGACCTCTGCAGCTGAGTCTTTTCATTGACTCAAACCTTTATATCCCACATAACAGAGTAGAAAAGCACCATCAGAGAGACAGATGTTAACAAGTCAGCTTTAGATGGACATAAATTATTTAATACAAAAGGTTTGTAAGTGATGTTGTGATTTTTACTGCTTACCTGCCTCTTTGCTATTGGTGTCTAAGGCACTTTTCCAGAAATGGTTCAAAGGATACATTCCATATCCTTGGATGCTGTGATGGAGAAAAGTAATTTCTTCTCAGCAGAAAAAAAAAGTCTTCTGAGGTGAGGAGCTTTAAGTCATTACTCAATAGCACTTGACAATCTTTTACAAATATATAGAAAAAAAAATAGTGATGATAGAAGAGGAAAAAAAAGTAAGTTGTAGACTTTCCTTGAGATCACTCAATGAAGAAAGCTGTGGAAGGATTAGAGAGGCAGGAAGAAATTAGGACCTCATGGAGACCCAAATGGAAATGCCAACCCTGCCGGAGACTGCAACTTCAATGGGGTAAATATGTGGTCTAAATATCTAGAAAAAGTTGAAAGGCATTGATAGAGATATATTTATAGATGGAGCTTGAATGATTGCAATCAGTTGCGCTTTGTTTTACTGATTTCAATTACATTGCAAAGGTTTTTGTTTTTTACAAATAACAATGAAAAACGGATTTTGGCTTTCAATTACTTTACGCGAAAATAGCTCTTACATTAGATGATACAGTAGAAAAGTTGAATATTAATTTTTTTGTACCATATACAACACCTGTGAGCATAAACACATTTATTATATATATGACCTGGCTTGTTAACAAACATTGCAATAGTCTACACCCTGTTGACGCAATTTTTCAGTCAGTGGGGTTTCTTGTGGTAATGGGCAAAAATGCAAAATGGAATGAAAAACAAAGCAAAGGCCAAAAGTCACGGAAAGAACAAGGAGAAACTGTTATTTTTTTCTAATAACCTCAGAGGCTAACCATGATGTGGCCTTACTGGCATAGAGAGTAGAAGTATCTTCGCTATCTGCCAGGAGTTTTCTGACATGTTGCAGAACAGCTACTTGACTGTACTCATTTGTAGAGTAGAAACAAGGTCAGTTCTGCAGGGGTAAGAGAAATTTATTGATACATCTTTTTTCTCTCATAGATGCTTTTTTAAAACAAAAAAACAAAATAGAAAGAGTTCATCCTTTCAGCTGAGGAATAAATTCTGAAATGATAAAAAAGTTGGCACAGATCTAATTTTTGATTTTGATCATAACCTTACATTTGTGAGATTTTGGCCTGGCATTTCAGTCTGTAGGATGATAATAGAAATTATTGTACTAGCTGTGGAATATCTATTAAATCTGATAAAACTTTTTTCTTTTGGAAAATTCCAAGTAATCATCCATAACCCCTCCCCTCTGTGATGTAAATGCAGCTCTGTCTATGATCAGAGATGAGGTGTTGCAGGAAGAAAAGATAAAGAAGTTAGTTTCTTCTTCAAGAGCAGTTTTAAAGGAGATGTTGGCCTAATACTTGTAAGCCATAATCCCATTTTGGTTTAAGACCTGTCTGTGTGATTTTTGTCTAGAAAAAACCTTCAGAAAAGTTATCGCTCAATGATTCCCAGTGGTAAAGTACTGAAAAATAATCTCCTTATCAACCTGAGGGGATCCCAATATAGGAAAATAATTTTTTCCCCTAAATTTTTCTCTCTTCTCAATAGCTCTCTGCTTCCCTTCTGTTTGGAGGGTGAGGTAGATTTGAGAAACCTCTGTTGATTTGGCAAACTTTGGCAGTATTAGCTGACTTGGCAGTTTTAGCATTTTTTTAACTGGAAGTTTGAAGATAGGTGTGACTTTTCTTTAAATTTTAAGCCTATAAATATCAAGTTATTAATTTAAAAAGTGCTTTGAAGAATTTTGAAGAATTTTCCTTTCTGCACCCTCCTATGCTATATATTCAATCCTAAATAATTATCTAGGACTGGAAATCAGAAGATGTGCTTATACATATTGCACAACATTTTTTATTTCAAAACACATTCTTAGAGCCCTTAACTCCAGAGAAACACATAATTAAATATGCTGTATAGTATACTGCCTACATTTTTATTCTGAAATGTTTGTATTTTCAGTTGATATTGGTTGATTTTCTATCAGTGGGTAAAGCATTCAGTGACGGTGATGCTGGGTGTCCAAGAACCCTAATTCACCCAGTCTTCACTACATAAGCTTGATTTACAACCAAGAAAGAAACTTCATGGCTGAATCAGAGTCTGAAAAAAATTAAAAATTAAGGTAGTTCACGCAGAATTCTGGGTATCCCATCCTGTTTCCACTAAAACAATATTTTTTATATTTATAAATAATGTTGATTTCTTTGAGAAATTGATCAGGGATTTCAGATGAGAGTGTGGCCACTGGGTCTACTCTGATGTTTCCCATGCACTGCTCCAGCTGTAGGTATTCAGGGAGCAGTGGGGAATTGTGTGAAGGGTGACTGCACTCGTGAAATCATAATGTGTTGCTTCATGCTGGCCATGAGTGTCTGCTAGGCTGACACCAAGCAGTCTTTTCTCAGCCATGGCAGCATTTCAGACCATACACCTCAAGTCATTTAACAATTCTCTAAGAATGTCAATGTGCCATAGACCATAAGCCTGCAAATGGGAGGTCAGAATATCAATACTACCATTAATTACACGAAATGCCTCAACTGATTCAGAAGAAATGTCTCTTTGTGTTTGACACAAAATCTTTGTATCACCATCAGTGATTGCAATGAAATCACCTACGCATGACTAGCATGGATTACAATACATGATAGCATATAGGAAAAAGTTCCAAATACGACATTGTATGGATTGCACAGTTAAACATGCGCCATGACTCACTGAAGAAAAAGTGAGAGTGGAAAACATCTGAATTGAGATCAGTGCTGCATTAGTTTTCCATCAGGCTCCTGCAGCAAAGTCCACGGAATAGGTCTGGCTGCTCAGCAGAGAATGATTTTTAATGTAAATCATGCTGTTTTTCATCTTTACAGTAGAGATTGCCAGCAAGATGATTTCCAATTTGTTTTTTTAAAAGAGAGTTGTCAGAGTTTTTGTGTACACATGGATTTTTTCTATCCCACAAAAGACTGCTAACTGTTTTGCATATGAAGAGCTCCACCAGGTTCAGGTTTCTGGGTGCAAAGTCAAATATGAACTCATTTGCACAAAAGGAATGTTTTATATTCAGTGGCCAAAATCTTTAATCTAGAGCACCATAAAACAAGCAAAGCATTAGTTCTCAATTTTCATAGCAAGTGAACAGGGTCGGACTCTTCGTAACTCAGAGAAAGATTCTTGCCAGAAACCATACTATCAAACAATTGTTGGAAAATAGTCAATGACTTCATCATTTACAAATGGAAATATTACAGACCAAGAGTTTACTCTGGATTTGTTTGTTTGGGTTTTTTTCCTACTGGCTGCTTGTCCATGCTATTTGTGGATCTATCAGAACAGTCACTCTTTTCAATATGTTTTCTTGCATATGTGTGTTTGTGTAGGATAAGAAAATAATTGTTTGCCATTACACTCCGGATCTACTCTGTGCTACGCTAGAATGTGGGACATCGAAACTACTAAGAGCTCATAAATGTGCATTGGAGATATCTGATTCAGGGAAAAAGGGTAAATCCCAGGAAAAACTTCTGTAGATAAGAGACAGACGCAAACCCTTGTTTTGAAGAGAAGTGTTCTTTGTTCTTCTATTCAAATACTTTTCATTATTTGTATGCAAACAATAGAAACTAACAAATGACTCAGGATAAACCTGGTCAAGAACTAAGATCATTATCAACTGGAATCAGAAATGGGTGTCCCCACTTAGTAAAACAGAGAAAGACTTGGATGCATTGTGGATGTTTTACGTCTTGGCAGCTATGTGAACACTCTTTTATTCTACGCAAATTCTTGTTTAAAATAGAGCCAATTGTTTTCTCTGGTGGTCTCTACACTGTGTATGACTACTTTGTTGTGTGCTGCTCTCCTGTCTATCTGTGAAATACATAGACCTCTCCTGATGGTGAAGGAATCAAGACAAGACAGATGTGTAGTAAGGATGATCAACACTGTGTAACAACTGGCAAAATGTACACAAAAGAATTTTTTCCAGATCTTACTGGGAAAGAACAGCAAAGGAGGAAGAGATTGCACAATACCATCTCCAGCAGATATTTATATTTAAATTTATTTAAAATTAGAGGAGATAATGTAATGATTTTATTTCATCTGCTAAAGCAAACATAAAAGGCCTGTGCCAGCATGGCTGTGCTTTTGATGGTTTGAGAGGCTTCGTATGCACTCAGAGTCAGAGAGACAGGTCCAGGGCAAGAACAGAATTGCTCACCCTGCCTATGGGACCAGATTCCTTGGGACCTGCTACAAGCCAAGACTGGTCTATGACCCTGAACTTCCATTAAATCTCTGAGCTAGTGGCCTCCAGCTGCAAGTATCAGTGCCACAGATACAAAAAAGCATCCTTGGCAAGACTCAAAGCCACCTGATAGAGTTCATGGATTAAAACGGATCATGGAAAGCCATTACACTGTGTCGGATAGATTATACGGAGCTGGCCACACAGTGAACTCCAAGTTGATTAGCCAGTTTCTTTCCTTCAAATCATAAAGTTTGCTTAAATCTGTTTGGACTGAAGATTTAGAAAATGTGAGAGGGAGAAGGAAGAAGAAGTATTCCAGGATAACAGCCAAGTTTAAAACTGAAAGAAGAGCAGAGATGACTGAATATAATTCCTGGGAGAACCATAGGCTGATCTTAGTTCTTGAGGAGGCACTTCAGCAAAACTCGCCTTGATAATGAGGCTCAAAGCTTTAGAAGTTGGAAGCTCTCGGATTTTTGACAGACTGTACTGTAACAAACACCTTTCTTTGAAAAAAAAAATGTTAGCAATTACTCTCTCTGAGGGATGTGCCTTCATCTACAGACCAAACATATTGCAAGTTACAACTCATTAAAGAGATTCTCTCTGGGCTCCTGTCCAAAATTAGTGCCAGCTTTCTCCAAGCATTTGAGCAAACACAACTTCCACCATCAGTGCTGCCTTCCTGGGGAAAAATCCTTTGATGCTCTGTGGCTGTGATATTCAGCCAGCCACTAACATGCGTCTGCAGTTTCCTACTGCTGCTTACAAGGTATTACCAGGCTGAACAAAGCTGCATGGCTATGAGCTGATTCCCACAGCATGAGGTCTACTAACCCTGCTCGCTTCCCAGGCATTGTGTGGCTTGAGGAGTGAATTATCCAACTAGGCTGTGGATTTGACACAGGCTAGCTGTGTAAATGCTAGCATAGAATTAAAAATATTCTGGCTCAATCACAACAATGTCTTATGGCAGCACAGTGTCATTTGGCTTTTCCATCATTGCTGGTGTCCAGGATTCTGATGAAATTCAGGGTGAGAACAAGGCTGCTCATAACAGGATGGAGAGAGACCAGCCTGCTACAGAGCAGAGAGCCAAGGTTAATAAGTAGGAAATGTGTAAAGAGGAGGCAAGTCTGAACTCATGTTCCTTTTGGGAGTGTAATTCCCTTACAGCAGCTGCAGTGCTGTAGTAATCCCTAATAAATTTAGAGTCCTCCAAACACCCATGGATTCAGATACTGACACCAATCACAAGGAAAGAAGCTAGTGAGGGGCTCCTCATGTCTTTGTCAGTGCTAGGCAGTCATTAGATAAGTCTGGAGTAATTCTGGTGTCAACTCCAGAGGTGCTTGGAGAAACAGGTAAATATCAATATTGCATTTGCATGTAAGATGTCTGCAGGATTAGATATCTGCTGAGCAGAGAGCTGAAATCACATACCTGCAGAAACAGGCATTGGGTAAATGAAGGTGTTGTGAGTTGGGTCTAACATGAGAAACCCATGATTTCTCTGCTGATAAGGTTAGTGTAAGGATTTCAGAGAATTGTAATTTGGCAGGTCTCCTTGGGGCAGCTGCTTGTGCTGTGGGGTACATTCCACATAAGCCTCAGGTCAGTCCTCAGTGTGTTTCACATCCAGCACTTGCTCAAGGCAGGAATTTTGGGTCCAGCTCCTTAGACACTGAGTTCACTGTGCCACCACACAACATGGAGATGAGCATGAAAAGCACTTGCTCCACTTCCCCTACCAACTCACTGTGAGGGGAAGGATAAAGAGATTTTTAATTGCCCCACCTTATTTATTTGGAGACATTTACTAGCTTCACTGCAGGTATCTAGCTGAGACATTTGGGTTTTCTCCTAGGAAAAACAGGAGTTTTAAGAGGGCACTTCAGTTGACTAGATAAAAGAGAGACTTAGCATTACATATCTGGAAAAGATCTAACAGATGTTTACTTTATGCCTCACCAGGACTGGAATCCTCTCTGTTTAACACTACTTGGCACTCACAGTGTGCTAGTTGAGGACAAAACATTGTGAAAATATTCATTAACATTCAAAGAGTATGAGAGGTTCCTTTTTCAGAGGGGAAAACCCAGAGGGCAGAGATACTAAGGTCACACACAGAGTCACTGTTGTTTCAATATCCTCTGCTTTGAGAGAATATCCTCAGGAGGAGGGGAACAGCTTGAGGAATAGGGAGTTAGTAGAGACTGATGAAATGACTAGTGGATGAAGGAGGGGAAGAAGTCTTTTGCTGAGTCAAGAAAAGAAGAAACATCTTAGGGGTACTGGAGAACAGGGGCGGGCTGCAGATCATGTTCAAGGACAGTAACAGCAAGTGTACAGATGTGATCAATTCAGAGCAAACTGCTTCCAAAGAAGCCCTGACACAGAGGGATTGAATTAACTGGAAGGTTCCTGAACTATAGCACCAAGTACAATGTGTTAGGTTTCATCTCTATTGGTCAAATAAGTGCTTCAGCAGTGGCACTTCAAATGTCAGCAATTGCCAATATTTGATGATGAGTGACTAGCTCAGCTGAAGGTCTGGCCCTGAGATGCAAATCGTTCCTCTGTGATCAAAAAGAGAAATATGATGGTAAACAAGCTGGTAAATATAAATAGGAAATAATTTTAAATTATGGAAAATGCATATCATATCCCCTTTCAAACCAGACACAGCAGAATATAGTTTTAATTTCACTGGCACTCACTGTGTGGAACCACCACACAGAGACTTGCAGTACATTGCATGGCAATATTGAAGCCACAGGCTTCTGAAAAAGACATGAAAATACATCTTAAAAGAATACATTCCGCAAAGTGAACCCTTGCCTTCCCCTTCCCCTTTCCCTTTCCCCTTTGTGGTGGTTTTACCACAAATTCAGTGATTTTGGAGCAGAGACTCTGAGAGAAGTCACAAACACACCCCAAAAATGAAGAGAACACACAAAAAAATCACAGTTTATTTTGCGCAAACACCAAAACCCGACAAACAAAGTACAAAACAGACAAATCAAATAAATAAATTTTTTCCGGGGCCCTCGTTTGGGGTAGGGACGCTCTGGCGAATAGTGCTTGTCTCTGTCTCTCTCAGAGCCTAGCAAAGAGACTCCACGGTATTTAGAAGGGAGCGTGTGGTCTTGAGGGCCCCTTAGCCTTGACCCTCTGGCCGGTTCCGACTGAGGAGAACAACTTAAGAAGATTACAAAACCGCGCCCCTCCCCCCTTTCCTCCCTTTTAGCCCGAGGAGAGATTTAGTGCTGAAAA